>JAZGTJ010005229.1:0-28144 GCA_036877575.1 Botia almorhae | reverse complement strand
TAGTGATACAGAATAGATTTAAACCGTGCCTCACACTGTGTTTGTATTTACCAAATACTTTGGCTATGTAGTACTACCAAACCATTGTTCTGTTCATTTGAGCAGGACAGGGCTATTTGTTCTGGGAAAAACATCAGAGACAGAGCAAAATGAAACATAACTGACAAATTCTTGATCTGGCCACATCTACATTTTGGTATTTTGAACCTGAGGGTTCAGTATGTATGTGACTTGTGAGCCAGTATAGTTACAACTATGTCTCATAGGGTTTGTCACATAATTCTCATTTGGCTGGGATGTGCTGTGCTGCTGTGTTGTGCTTGCCTGATTAATCATGGCAGTGTGTTTCCTCTAATGCGCATGTCCATCTTTACAGAATGACTGATAAACTGCTACAGTGTAAAGGCCTCTAAATTTGATCCATCTGTTTCAGTGCCATTACCCTTTAAAGAGAAAGAGAGAGACAGATAGACAGAGAGAGAGAAAAAGAGGAAGAATACACCCAGCTAATAGGAAACGTTCTCAGAAAAAAAATATTTTTAACTTATCAAAAAACATTCTTGCAGTATTAGGGATGTTAGTAATTAACTTTTTGAATGTTTTATTGTTTTGTTTCTTAATGGAAACGTTAGGGAAACATTCTTACAACCTGAAATTGGCAGCTGGGAGGAGGATCAGGGAGATTTAGAGAGACAGATGATGCACCGCGTCTCACCTTGAGATGATACATGATCAGCATGTTAATGTACCATGGTAATACTGAGCTCCACAGTGTCATGCTGGAGTGTGAAGTACAATCAGTGCTGTCTGATTACACGCAGTGCTCAGTAGTGAGACAGATACCTTTTATCTCTAATCTGTATGGACTAATAGTGTAATCACTGGAAGCTGTTTAAATAGGAAACTGTCAAGATAAACAAATTGAAGGTTAACCAGGGCTTTCTGTGATTCTAGGGTTCAAGGCTCATGTGTCACCTGTGTGACTGTCAGTGTCATTGTTTAAGGATTTGTTTGTTACCTTCAAATAAAACCCATGACTAACATGCAATTTCTTCAGCTCAAGCGTGTGCTTTAATTTCTCATCTTGCAACAAAACAACCCCTTTAAACACTTAAGTAAGATTAAAGTGAGCAAACTCTTGCTTGGACAAATGGGGTGGAAATTGTACTCACATTCAACAGTGTCATGCAACACCATCACAGATGGTGATTAAAACATACTTTAGCACCTTAGAGTACATCAAAGCATTGTGTTTTAGACATCATATTCCCTGTAGCTCGTCTCATACTAGCATAGGAATTAACGTCCTACCCAGAATTCTAAAAAAACATGCATCCATCCGTCATAAAAGTAATCCAGACAACTCCAGGGGCTTAATAAATATGTTCTGAAATGATACGTTTGTGAAATAAAACGATTACTATGTATTTAGAGTATTTAGCAATACTCTTTAGTGTTCCACACTGATAACACAGAATCTCATTGGTTTGTGACTGTGTGTTTTTTCACGACACACCTACAGACAAGTCTTTCATACAGATGTTTACATTCAAATACTAAAATAGTAATAGTTTTCTTTCACAAACGTATTGTTTTGCTTGAGAAGGCATTTATTAAACCCCTGAAGTTGTATTGATAACTTCTATGATGGATAGATGCGCTTTTTGGAGCTTCAAAATCTCGGACACTATTCACTGCCATTTTAAAGCTGGCAAGAGCCAGAATATTATAGATAATATATCTCTAATTCTCTTCAGTGATAGAAGAAAGCCATATACATCTAGGATGCCTTGAGGGTGAGTAATTTATGGGGAAAAAAAATTCTGGTGAACTACTTAATTTTGTAGCTCTACATACTGTACGTCACCTATTCCGTCTTTTTCCTCATTTTATTTATCCTGAGGAATTCTAGGAGAAAAAAATACTTTATAAATACTTAAATGATACATAACAGAGAAATCCTGTAGAGAACAGAGGAATATCCTGCCCTCTGACAGAAAAAAAAGACTTTGAGCCGTAAAATCTCTTAATAAAATAGCTCACAATGTCCTTTGACAGAGTTTATCAGAGATGATTTAATACTGTGTGGTTGTTTTGTCAGCAGGCAGTTCTCTGTTTTCTCTTGTTCCTCCTTCCATCCACATCCTGTAAGTGCTGTACTGCAGATCCCACTGGCAGATTGAGAGGCTGGTGATTCATGAGCTAATACTGTCTTTTGCACACCAAGAGCAGCATATAAAATACATTAGAATTACAGAATTCTCATAACCACCATTGCTTTTCGTAATCCTCTCCAGAGGAATAAAAGCCTGCTTTAGTCTTCTGAAAATATTAAGCTTTATGAATATAAGCCTTTATTTGTGTGTGCGGTTTTGCTTGGCTTTGTCCTTTTGCCAACGTAATGTTCAGAACCTGAAATGAGAATAAAGCACATGCTGTACTATTACTCATAGCTTACTGAAACTGCTGCATGTTCATCCGAAGTGCCTTGAAACAGAGACAAAAATGCCACTGACTGATAAAATCTAAAAGCTAAATATATACATACAGTGCTGCTTGAAAGTTTGTGAATTCTTCAGACATAAAAATTTATTGCCATTGGTTATTGAACAAAAGGGGTTAATCTAACAAAAACTGAAAATTTTGGCTTAGCTTGTTGCACCTCCTTTTGCAGCCATTACTTTAACCAAACGTCTTCTGTAACCACTGACCAGTCTCTCACTTCTGTCTTTGGGGATTTTTGCCCACTGCTCCATGCAGAAGTCAGCCAGCTGAGAGAGGTTGGAAGGACATCTGACATGAACCACCTGCTTTAGGTCCAGCCACAACATGTCAATTGGATTGAGATCTGGACTTTGACTAAGCTTCTTTCTTTTAAGCCATTCCTTGGTGGATTTGCTTGAATGCTTAGGTCATTGTCTTGTTGCATCACCCATTTTCGGCCCAGCTTCAGCTCTCTGACTGATGACTCTTCAGGAATTTGTTGATAGGTCTAAGAATTCAAGTTTCCCTGAATAATATGGAGTTGCCCTTGCCCGGAGGCAGAAAAGCAGCCCCAGACCTTCACATTTTTACCACCGTGCTTCACTGTTGGGAGGAGGTTCTTTTCCTGGAATTCAGTGTTGGCTTTTCTCCAAACATGGCAGCGATTATGACCAAATAAATTATTTTGGACTCATCCGTCCAAAGAATGGACTTCCAAAAGGCCTCTGGTTTGTCCAAATGCTCTCTGGCAAAGAAAGTGGCAGCTGTGTTCTTTTTTTGAGAGCAGAAGCTTCTTTCTAGCAACCCTCCCATAAATGTCATGTCTGTTAAATTTTCGTCTGATTGTAGACGCGTGTACATTTACCCCAGATGCTGCCAGAGAGGTCTGCAACCCTCTAGAGGTGATGTGTGGGTTGGCCTTTATTTCATTTATTATTTTTCTGGTGATTCTTGATGATAGTTTTGATAGGCGTCCACGTCTAGGCAGAGTTGTGGTCATGTTGAATGCCCTCCATTTGGAGATGATTTGTCTTACGATGGATGGATGGAGTTGGAATCTCATGGAGATGGTCTTATAGCCTTCCCTAGACTGATGGGCTGTCATCACCTTCTTCCTGATGTCCTTGGATATCTCCTTTCCTCTTGGCATTGTTTGACTCCTTGGTACTACAGTAGTTTGGTTGGTTTCCTCTCTCTTGTAATCAGTGTTGCCTAACCACTTTCCTTGTTGTCTAATTTGATTGGTCTGCTTAACTGATTAATTAAGCACCCAAATGTGTTTCACCTGAATCGGTTACCCACTTGACTTTACCAATACAGCTGAGGCTTAGTTACTTTTGCACATACAATAATTCAATCTTTCATGTAGTTTTTTGGCTACTCAAAAAATTCACTCCAAACAAACAGATGCAATTGATCAACATACATCTGACATTTAATTTATAAAAAACAGTTGATGATAAAATAAGAAAATCATGGTAAAACAACAGAAATCTCTGAACAGCTCAAGGGGTTCACAAACTTTCACGCAGCACTGTATATATGTTCTGGGCTGTTGCTAGGGCATTGCTAGGAAGTAACAAAAAAACATTCTCAAGCCTCTATGATTTTCTGGTCCCTAGAAATATAAGATATTTTAATTTTTTTCATTAGCTACATGAAAGTCATAAGTCAGATTGTTTAAAAAAGTAAGTAAAAGAAAGAGCACTCCTCAACAGCATTGGATCGAATTCTTGTTAGCAGCACAAACAGTGAATTCCTGCAGTTAGGACTTTGTTAAAATCTCCAACCTTAAGTATGAGTAATTGAGAAACTTGCCTTAGCAAGCATCACTGACAAATAGTCTTCCTTATTACCTCACTTCACCTCACAAATGTCTTAAAAAACAATAAAAAATTTACAAATACTACCACCTGAACAAATGATGGATGTTGCTTGTCTTGCAATGTTTGTTTACATCCTCACTCTATCACTCCAGACAGCCATACGTCCTCTGCCAGCAGGGTACTTCCCTCAGACAACCGCCACTTTGCCATGTACCGTCTGGTTCCACTTCCTGTATCCCACAGTTCCACTCTCAGCACAGTTTCAACCCCCCAAAGGAGCAAATCCATCTGGGTTTGGTCTTCTCCTTTGGTTATATCACAACTGACTAGAGGGGACATAAGAAAAGCCATTTTCTGTCCCACTTCCTGTTTGCATAGCTCAGCAAAGGAGCTGCCCAGCCATCCTGTATCTCTATCAGTATGTGTATCACAGGAGAATTCCAAATTCACAGGGCTGCCAACAGCAGAAAAAGAGTTAGTGGATAAGCGAGGAACCTTTGAGATTGGAGTGTCCTCTGTGAACTTATGTGGTCTCGCTCTCCAATTAGAGCTCAAGTATGGACACAAACAACGGTGCAGAGGCAAGCAAGATCCCAGATTTGGCCAAAAGTTCTGCTTCTGACAAGCCGATATTGCAGCCTGTGCATTTAGTGTATCCGCCTGTGCGGTGTCTGTGCATCTCATCTTCAGTATACATTCAGCTGACTCCTTTGGTGTCTGTCCATTATTTCTGTTCAGCTTGGATTGTTGTCTTCTTGCACTCAGGTCCATAATGCTATACTGTTCAAGAATTGTGTGGAGTCTTGTGCTCTGAGGAGGAGTTTACAAAGCAGATGTTGGCTCTTAAGTAGGATGGTGCTGGTTAGACAGAGATGACCACGTTTTTTATGACATAACAATGAGACATCAGTTCTGGAAATTAGGTGTCACATAGCTTAGACCATCAGTTAGCTGTATTATCGTTGTCTGCAACAATGATGTCACACAGGATGAGATCATTGTTCTTGTACAAGGTGCTGAGAGCTTAAAACAATTGATTTCTACTTACAGATTTAGGGTAACAGTAAATTGATAAGAAATTAGTATGCGATGCTGGTAAATTAAGCACTAAGAGATTCTGAAAACTCATGTGTCATAAGTGATGCTGACAGGTACAATTTTTCTGATATTTTCTGATATAGCTTATGTAAAATCAATCACCCAAGAGAAGTGAAGGAAGTCCCACCCTAAACTTACCCTATTGGCAGAAAGCTACCTCCAAGTTATCTGATTGGCTAACACACAGGGACTATCGTCAGACTTCTTTTTGCTATTTTCAGACCCTATAAGGCTGTCACAGAAACTGTTTTTTTTCTCACAATAACCATTTTATTATCTGTCAGATAATGTTTGGTATTCAAAAACATTGCAGAATTATATGTATCACAGAAAATACAGGAGCACCTGAATCCATGGATTTAAATAAATCTGTCAGATTAACACAAAAGATGGCATCTTGTGGTTATTCTGTTCTATGTTCTAATGCATCATTTAGTATTGAGCATTCTGCTGAATGAGAAATAACATTCTCTTATGACAAAAAGTATGTCATTGAAATTCTGTTCACATAGAGAACATTATTTTTCATTAACTGAAAGAGCAAAGCCAGAGGGAAAATTAGCAAGACATGAATTCCTCTGAGCTTCGTGTTGATGTAGGGGGTGGTAATGGTGGTCTAATTTGTAAAGGCAGGGACAGATCCCAGGCCTCTTTTTATACAAGTGTGTTTCTTCAGATAAATATGATGGTGTATCAGGAGTCCCTTGCTTGTCAAAATAACACTGAGTGATTAGAATCAGATTGCACCTCTGTCTGTACGCATGGGGCTCGCAATATCTCACACTGCCCTTAGGGCTTTACAAAAGTGTGTTGAAATCACTTACTGTCACACCCCACCTCAAAGCAGATACATCAGAGACGACTCAAGCTGGCAGAGTATATGCAAATAATCTTTCCTCTGTGCTACTTTATTTTCCTCCTTTATGTGATTTTCTCATATTTCTCAGCTTTGATTCTCTCTTCATCTCTCCATAAGATATATTCTGTAGGCGTTCAGAAATTGTGTTGATCTTTTCTTCTGTGAGAAGAAGATTACCTTCATGTTTCTTATCACAGGGCTTTATTGATAAAGCTTGTGTCCTTCTTTACATTTCTATATACATTTACGTTTATTCATTTAACAGATGATTTTATCTAAATCTACTTAAAAAGACAGAGACCATTTAACATGTTCCCCTAAGAAACAACAAGCCTAGTCTACAAAGCTACATTTACAAGTGGGAATAGTTCTGATGCTAGGGATAACAATGTTTTTAACAATGTTAAACAAGGTTAACATACATTTACATTCTCAAAAAAGAACTTTAAGAAACATTAAGTGATTTAATTGGTTATGTATCATGAAATAGTGTTCCTGTAGCTCTACTAGTGGTGCATGGTGCAAGCAACCCCAATGTCATGGGTTTGACTCCCACAGAATGCATGCACTGATCAAAACATTATGGCTTGAGGTACTGTAAGTTGCTTTAGACCAAAGCGCCTACCAAATGTGAAATATTAGTACTTTAACTGCTAAGGGAATAATATGCAGGGTGCCAAGTCCTTGAGGGGAGACTAGTAAATTGTCAGGTGGATATTTTGAATATTCTGAAGTGTATGGTAGACAGGCAAAAAAACTGTACATATGGGGTTGTGACAAAATAGTTACAAAAGTATGGTGGCCCAAAGCTATTTTAAAAAACACTGACAAAAGTAAGGTAGTCATTTATTCTAATAAGTGCATAAACAGATCATTGTATGCTGTAGGCATCGTACATGTAAATATTTTGTGAACCTGCTTATCTTCTGCAGGGCATGGGAGGGCAGAAGCCTACCCCAGCATGTTAGGCAGAGTACACCCTGAATAGATGGCTAGTCTATCACAGAGCACACACACATTCATACTGACACATCTAAGGGCAATTTTTGTGATTCCAATTTACCTCATCTGTGTGTCTTTGACAGAGAGTACCTAGAGGAAGAGAAGAAAGGGAGAACATCCAAACTCCACACAGAGAGGCCTCCTGACTCAGCTGGGACTTGAACCAGGAACCTTCTTGCTGTAAGGCAACAGTTCTGCGCACTGAGTCACTGTATGCATCACACAATGTACCAAAAGATTTGTATTCAATTTTTTAAACAATGAATTATGTCAGTTTTCACAGATTATTACATTTAAATATGGCATCATTGAAATTCCCTTCCTACCAATAGATAATTATCAGCAACCATACAGCTTATCAAATAGAAACAAAGAGCGTAACTCATCACACAGTGTTTGAGTTACAGACACAAATGAATACCTCAAATTGTTCAGTTCTGTTAATTTTTTTAGAAACACCCAGCAAACACAAGTCTAATAGCTGTGCGTTTGCATTAACAGTTCACCTTAGTCAGACTGTTATCTTTGGCTGTGAATGTTTGTGAAGAGAGAGTTCTGAACTGGCAATGTGTGGACAAGTTAGAGTGAGCAAAAAAGATCCATGCTGGCATCTAACGTTTGTTGTTTTCCTCTCCAAGCTGCCTCAAGCGCAGTGCTTTTCCTGATGTGATGTATTCTGGGAACTGTGATTGGAGAACAGGTGCAGGACCGCTGGGCGCCTGTCCCGGGGCTGTCTCGCACCGCAAGGTCATTCTGAGGACTATAAAATCAAGACACATCCCTGTGGACCGTGTCTGGTCCGACATGACATCCAGAACTCTAGATTGAAAGGTGCAAATAGATGCTATTGCTCAAAATAGCAAAGTTTGTTTTCACAGTTTTCTTCCAGAAACCTAAATATTCATTACGGAAGGCTTTTTGCGTGATGTTTTACTCTTAGTGTTAACATGCTCCTAAAGGGAGAGATGCAGACAAACATGCATAATACATGTGAAGAACAATCTCCAGCCAGCAGTATACTGGCATTTCTCTGGCACTGGGCAAAATCACAGGCCTTGGCACAGGGCCACATTCACACTGATGAGATATTTGCTAGGGGTCCCTCAAATATAAATGTAATCATGTGATTGTTTCCTGAATGGACAACTGGACAAGCATCAAGTAATTAGGCTTTTAGCAAACGTCCTTTTATGGGACATATTTATTATAAGTGCACAGTTAAAAAAGTTTAATAAAAAAGGTGAATATTGAAATGAAGTAAATAAATGGTAAAATATAAAAGACAATTTAACGTTTTTGAAAATGAATTTCAGTACAATGTGTAAATATATAAAAAATATTTTGAACCAGTAATGAACCAGTCAATCATTTATTAAGATATAGAAAAGCCCTGTCAGTCTACCTAAATTAAAACCTGCCACTTCGATTTTATAATAACGCATCGCTAGGGGACGCTAAGTGGCGCCTAGAGTATTCACTACTAAGTGAACATGTCAGGACTCCTGTTGCTGTCAAAGCGTTCGCTGAGGTTCTGATACGCCTCAATGTGATTGGGTGTTGTTGGAGTGGGCGGGGTTTAGATGGTGGTTCTTTAATATAGAGCAGGAAAGCGCTGAGCCACAGAGAGATAAAGAGAAAGCTTAAGGAAAGTGACTGAGGGCTGATGTAGGGTTCTTGGAGAGAACAACAGTGAGAGCTGTTCTAAGTGTTTTTCATTAAAGACGGGTAGACCAAAGACAAAACCCCTCTCCAAAATGCTTTGCCATGTAACTCGACCGGATTCGGTGGTGATGGAGATAGAAGTGGACGCAAAGGCAAACGGAGAGGATTGTCTGAATAAGGTAATATAAAAGTCTCAATGTGAAACAGATGTGTTTGTTATTAATGTGTTGATTGCGCATTGTGTCCGACTCACGCTCGTTCAATATTCCGTTTAGATACAGAAAAAGATACAGAAAAACAAACCTGTAGGCTGACTGCTGAATGAATGAGTTTATACGAGTCACAGTGGAAAATATTTTTTTATTAGTCTATTTATCTGTTTGATTGCATAAGTTTTGGGGGGAGAGAAAACGTAAGATCATATTTTGCATCATTTTTAAAGAGTTGTTATATTCACATTTGGTCTTGCGTGACGCTGCTTGCGTCAATCAGATGCATGACTATTTAAAATAATTGTTTGTTGGTTTGATAAGAGACGCGACGTGTTATGCTTTTAACTTCCAGACATTTATGTAAAGGATGATGTTTAGGGTAGTCAAAACAATAGCGTGCTCTTTGCATGTGCGTTCTGACGGCATGGTCGAGGTTACTAAAGTTTATTTGCTGCAGCTCCCGTGTTTGACTCGTGCATGCATGTGCCCTACCTCTTCATATAGACATTACAGAAGTACTTTGAATTGCAATGTTTTATGAAACGTTTTGTACATGTTTAAGAGGCACTTCTGCTAATTTAGATCTGCTTTCCTACATTAACAATAAGTTTCTTCATTTATAAATTAAATTAATTGTGTGCGTAGGTTGCGTCGTCATCTTCACAGTGTTTCTATAAAAAAGATAATGTGATTAATTCCTCTTTTCAGCATGTCGTCGCTGGTTATTTCCATTAACTTTGCAAAGTCCCTTCTGTCCACAGAATAATGCACCAATAGTTTTAATACTGATTTAATACACATCAGATATGACCTTTTGAAGGGTATTTTTATGAAAGTTACATAATGACTGTGGGGAAATAATCGCTTGCTGAGACTAGAGAAAAGCGCATATCGCACACCGACCAATTCACACATCCATATGCCTACACTGTTCGTTTGTGTCTTTTTAAAATAAGCAACGCGATTTCCCCCAAATCGAAATGTTTGTATAAGAAATACAATAGTGATGTTCGTTTGTAAGAAAAATTAAGTGCCATCGTTTTTTCACCGCCATGTCGTCCACAACTGACTTTTCTTAAATCTCATTTGGGCTTGTACACATTTAAACGTTGTGAATGGAGACGTGTTGCACCAAGTTTATTGTCAGTGATGCAACTTCCACTGGCTTTCATTTTACAAAAGACCTATGACCTACTTTCATTATACCCATTTTTCTTTTTAAAGTTTCTGGTCACATTATGCTTTATTTTTTCCATACAAAAAGTAAAAATACGGATTTGGAGAACAATTACTTTTTATGTGCTTGTGTAAAACAAGTGAAACAAATCTATCAATAAAAAATTATTGAAAAATAAAAAAACAAAAGTCTTGAAAAGACTGACATTCAAGGTACACTGTCCTAAGGGAAATGTCAACATCCTTAAAAGATTAGACATTAAAAGACAAATATTTATAAAGCCTACTAAAAATTAGGCTTTTGATAGTTTACTTGGCAATCTGGTGATTTTTTTTTATGATGCCCCTGTTTCTTTTTGGTGACAGGTATGTCGGAAGTTGGGGATAATAGAAGTGGATTACTTTGGGCTGCAGTTTTCTGGCAGCAAAGGAGAGAACCTGTGGCTAAACCTGAGGAACAGAATCTCACAGCAGATGGACAACCTCACGCCCTGCAGACTACGGCTCCGGGTGAAGTTTTTCGTGGAGCCTCACCTTATTCTGCAGGAGCAGACAAGGTATGAACAAATGTGTGGGCAACATCTGGGCAATCTACAGAGGAAAATAATTAAGAAACAGTGAGAGAAGTTTATAGCATCAGTTGTGGGCGGACACGACCACATTTCTTTAAACTTCCGCTTTAAGTACAGTAAAAAAAGGATGTTTGACGAAAAGGGACCAGAAGACAGAATATGGGGTGTATGAATATTTTGAGAAAAAATTTTCCTCCATTCTCTGTATGTAATGTGAATTCCATGCTTGGCTTAAGCCATGAACGTGACTGTGTTAAGATGTAACCGCAAAAATCGAGGGCATGTTACATATTATATGCATTTTGCAATACTGGTTTTATTCGTTCACTGATACACATCAGCTGAAGTCATGTGTCTTAGGCAGAGATAAAAAGAGAGAGAGCGAGAAAGACAGAGACTGTGCACAGTAGCCTGTAGCCAGTAGTTTTTGTTTTTTTACCCTAGTACAGTGGTTTGTCCTGTAGTAACCCTGCTCCCCGTGGGTTACTGTAGGTCATTGTGCTGTGAAGAGCAGCAGGAAATGTGATCCCCAGCTCAAAGACTCAAACCCACAAAGACTGGCTGAGTCACCACCCCTCATGCGCTTTTATTCAGTATTACAGTCCATGTGTGTTTTATCTTTAACTGTATAGTTATGTTAATTATCGCATGATAGTTTTGGCTCATCACTTCGTTTTTTTTAAAGCAGTTGTAAAACACAATTGTAAAAAAGTCTAACCACAAGACTTTAACATGAACGTGTTAACATGATGAGTGTGATGGAATTGTGATGAAAAGTTTGTGTAAAATGACCGGTGTCAAAAAACTAGAGCTTTATCCATGTAGAACATAATCAAAATTGTAAATTCAGACAAGTTAAATTTCACTTCCATTGTAAATGAATTACTATATCCATGACTGACAGACAAATTAACAATTTTCTGTGATCTGAACAGTGTCAAAATTCGGCGGTAGAGCTTAACTTGTGTTGAACCAGAAACATTTTTTAATAACATCTGAAAATGTAGAGTGTCTGTTTTGCTTTCTTTTTTAAACCTGAATTTTGAAGAATTTAAAGCTTCGGGTGTGTCTATGTGTTTAACACCCCAAAGTTGATTCAAGTCCAATATTTTTAAGTGTTAGATTCTCATTGTCGCTATGGAAATTGTGTCAGTTTTCTGTCAGGATACTGATCTTGAACAGGGGCTGAGACAGTAAGCCTCTGTCAGTGTCAGTAAGCACTTTCCTCTGAGTGTTGTTTCTGCACTGTCTTTCCTTCTTTGATGTTATAAATACTGCATCGCATGACCTGCTCGTTTGTTGCTCATTAGCATTAGATTTTGATGGCTTTGCTAGGCAGTGGGGTGAACTACAGCTTGTAGCTTATGACTTTTGACCCCAGGGCAAACCTTTCCCTTTGCCAGTAGGCGCTGCATTCTGCTATCTGATGGCCAACCCATCAGAGCTTGGTGTTTCATTCACTCCAAATTCGACTGGGTTCTTTTCATTAAACTGAAACGTGTTGGTTTGCCAGCTCCTCTGGGCATTCCCAGAGCTGTGCGTTCCCTTAGCAGAATGGCTCTGGCAGGGTGGCGTGTGCCTGTACGTTTGCTTCCGTTTCCCAGTTACTGGACAGTGTCCTTTTGTGAGTATTTGTGGTTTGAAAGAGTTTTTTGGTTCAGGGGCGGTTTGCTTGGGCTTCCGGTGGGTGACCTGCGGGAGATTAGCGGGAGTCACTGACAGATGGCAGGGGAATTGAAGGATGTTTGGGGGAGAAACTCTGCTAATTGAAAGTTGCACGTGTTGTGCTTTTATTCCACCAGACTTCTTAATGCAGGGTGGAGGGACATCCCACCTCTAGAGCCACCACATGTAGTATCATTCAAGCTGTAAAGGCACTACGGATAGGGTTTCAAATGGGCATGGAAACTGCTTGCAGTGTGAAGACTGATGTGTTGGGAAAATCAGAGACAGAGGGGGCTGAGACTTCGCTCCTGTTTTGATGTCAGCTGAGGAACACAGCTTTGATCAATTCAAGATTAAATAATTGATACAGGAAATATAAAGCATATAGAATAGCAATGAACACAGCCAGCTTCTACCACACAAGGCACATATGGAATACTGCAGAGTGTACACTAAATACTGCCTCAGAGGTATCCCTCCCTCTCTGAAATGTTGCCAATTTAGTCTAATGTTCTGTCAGAAAAACACATGCAGTGTACTGCAAACAGTAAGAGCATTAAAGTAGCATGCTATTGCAAACAAAAGTGTCTTTACCCTCACAAACTTTTACTGTTTCCCCTTCTCATTGTGAACAATACCAGCGTGATGATAGACTAAATAGAGAAAGTGACACCAGTGGCAGACTGTAGATGACTCCCTGGCATTTCTGCCTGCCGTTGCATGAAAACAGCCCTTTGTTCCATCTTTGGCGCTGTTGTCGATTTGTGTGTGTGTGTGTGTGTGCACGCACATGCATGCATGATGAGTCGCAGCCTCCAGCCATCAGGGTCATGTTCGCTAACCTCCGTTGTGTGATGACCTTTCCCCTACTTTAGCACTGTTTGCCACTGTGCGTTGCATCAACCGCGAGTGAGTTCTGGCACACGTTCACAACAAGCTCATATAAATGCAGCCTGAAGCAGCATCGTTTTCTCCTCAGAGAACGTTTTAAGAAGAGTTGTGCCTGTGCATGAAGTCTGCCATTCTCTTGATTTTGCGTTTTACGTCTTGAGCTTGTGCTCGGTTTGATGTTATATCTGGAAATGCGTGAACACCTTTCAGCCTTAGGCGAACAAGTGCCCCCAACTTCTACAGAGGAGTAAGGCATTGGTTTTTGACTAAAATAGAGCTCATGAGTGTGCACATACGCCCCTCAGGAACAGACTGTTTTAAGCTTTTGAAGGGGGCTAATTTGGACTGTGCTGTCTCTTATTAAAAGTGCTGTGACATTACCGTGGTTCAGTGATGGTGTCACATAGTCTTACCAAGACAATGTAAAGTATGGTGTGTCAAGTATGTTAAGTAAACATAAAATGGCCTCTTCAACCCATTTTACATATTTATAATGTAACGTTTTCAAGTTAAGGGGCATATCCAACAAGAAGAAAAATGTGAGCTGGAAATTTTCTTTTATCTTTGGGAGTTTATTGCATCGTAAAAAGTGAGCATTGCATGTCAGATTGGAGTCAAACATTTGGAAAGGAGGTATTGGTATGCTTGGCCAAAAATAAAGCTGATTCAAATTAGGAGCAAGTTATGACATTAGAGAGATTACAAAGACAGACTTTTTTTGTTTGGAGTAATTTGCACTAATGAATTTTTAATAAAAACAAAGACAGAAAAAATGCAATATTCTAATTTCATGTTGTAGTACTATTTTGTTAGTTAAGTGAGTCATTATTAAGTCCCATTATTTAATATCCCTGTGTGCCTTCCAGGTGCCCAAGTAGGAAACTAGAGGGGGCCTCACATTGACCCCTGCTGCATTAAGATTCTGCCCCCGGCTGCAACTCTCCTCAGGCTTTCACATTCTCTCTATCCTTTATCCATCCTATCTCTGTTCACTCCATTATGTAAGATGCACTAAACTGTGCACAGGCTTCTAAATGCCTGAGAGCCACTTATATAAGACCCAGAGCAGACTGAATAAACACTAGCCTCTAGAGTTGGTTATTATGACAGTCATTCATGTTCATTATAAGTGCATCTCCCAAAAATAGATCCATATACTTCCTCCGTGCTAAGTGCTGGTGGATGATTGCCAGTCAGAAGAAATATTTACTATAATGGCAAACGGAGTCAGCAGAAACCAGTCCAGTGCCTGGACACCCATGCTTCTGTTTTAATTACAGGCTGGATAAAATCCTTAAACGAGGCACAGTTTATAGATAACCACCAGCCTCAAGAGCCTAATCCTGCTTAGAGCATTATTGGATCTTTTGAGGATCATAGCCACCCCACTCCTTGACCACAAACGCTTAGATGCCTGTTTTCACCATGTGTTAAGAGTAGGAATTTTTCTTTCTGCAAAGTTCTATTTTTAGCAGTTAAAATCAGACACGATGTTCACACTCTTATCAAGCCAATTGTTATCTGACACTTTTTTAAACATAAGTGTGTCAGGGAACAGACCTCCCTATTGAGGGCTCTTGCATGCTAGGAAAATCACTGGCAGAGCAAACAGATAGGAATGCCAAAGATCCGTTTTAAGTTTGTAGAAAGAGCTAGGTTTAAAATGGAAAAATAGGGACAGTGGCACATTACATTTCCAAAAGCACAACGAACCACCCATTGTGAAATCTCTGATCATTGCTAATATGTTCTCTACATTTGGCTGCATCATATGCTTTTATCCTCAATGTCCTAGTAACACACTAATTCAGTTGATGTTTTGTGTAGAATAAACTCTAGCGTTTGCAATCCCTAATGCTACCTTTTAATGCCTAATTTTGGCTAAAATGAATGGGTATGTGGGCTGTTAAAATGGTGTTAAAGTGGTTTTCAGGGTGTGCGTGTGTGTTGTGACATCTGTTGTGACAGAGTTTAAATTGTTAGCAGGTAGTCTGGCCTCACAATGGTTGCTTGTTTATGATTATGCACCAGTTAATTTTTACACAAGTCTGACAGGAACAATATGCCATAATGGCTGCTGAATTGTTTTGTAAGGCATAAGTATTTAACATTCTTATCAGCACTCAATGATCCTGTTGATCCACAGAGGCTCAGCACACTTTAAATGAAAGAGAAGGGCTTTATACATTAAACATTGTACAGATTCGACAATATGCTTGAAAGATCAACTCTTGCACATATGCTTTGACCCTGGCTTTTTGGTTCCTATTCAAATAACGTGAAAACTTCCACACACCTCTTACACAAGCAACCACTGGTTTTCTTTACGCCTCCAAAAATGCAAAACAGGTCATGATCTCCGCTCTTATTATCTTCACAGTCCGGGCCCTGGGTGTTGTCAGCTGAAACTGGTGCTCTGGTGTTATTCACGGGCAATGTGAACATGAACAGACAAACCTCTTGCCACTCTCACCCCATATCCAATCCCAACAACCCCTGTAAGCTTCTGATTACCTCCTTACTACAGGAGGTTGTTTACATGTAAGATTGTTCTGTGTGGATTCTGTCAGTTGTACATGCTTTAATATTGTGCTGTGGTGCTCACTCAAGCGCATGAGTTTGTATTTGGCTCGCTACATTTCCAGATCCCATTTTCTCTTATTGGATGTCTTGACTTCTTTCTGCTCTCCTTTCCATAAAAAAGAATCTGTGACATTAAGAACATTATGCTTATAAGTAGTTAAAAGAAATAATATTGTAGATTGTCAGTTGATTGAGTGAACAAACACAATAGCAATCCTCATATGGCTAACATTTATATGCATTTAAGTCAATTGCCTACTGGGCAAGTGTAAAGTCCACCCCTATTTAATATTCATAAGCCAGGCTAATAAGGGGGGTTAATATTAATAATATTTAATACTAATAATATTCTTAGTTTATAACATGTTCTTCCATTTTTATTCATTTGTTTTTGTTCCTAGATCCCTGTAATATTTACATTTTACATAGCATAGAAATGTATACAAATGTGGGTGCAAATACACCAGAAATTTAAATGTTCCTATGTGGGCATTGTGTGGCATGTATGTGAACACATAGCTCTGCATCTTTTTGTGTCTATTTACCGGTCAATTAGCAAGTAAAATCCAGAGCTCTGCTCTACTGTTTACTGGATGACACAAGCTTTAATGACATAAGAACAGGTTTAACCACCTCAGCGAATAAACTATAGTAACCTACATTTCTTTTCAACTGAGCGTTTATTGCTCAGGAATGAGGTTTGGTTGTCTGGGAACACAATTTTACAGTGTTTACATGGGGCATTTTTTTGTCCACAGCTTCTTGGTTTGTGTACCATTACTGTTTGCAGAACTGATGCAGAACACATCCTTTACCAGAGGCCTTAGCTCAACAAATTACATTTTTTAGCAAATTTAATCAGAATTGAATTTCAAGTTTGGGCGAGTGATGATTAATTAAGCATTCCGGTTTAGCAAGACATGTTTACCTGTGGAGCATGTGGCTGAAGGCAGGGTTTACAAGAGTTCGTTGACTCTTAGTAACCCCTGCCACACGGCTCAGAGCAATGTTATTTGACTAACTCTGAAACCACATTGTTTTAAAGGGCGCCTGAAAAGAATGAAACTCCTGTGCGATTGGCCTCTTTGTTGCCGTCTCCAGGCAGAAGCTTCTCGTTTCATTTCAGAAGAATGTTTTGTTCTTTTGTTGGGGGCCAGATGTGTGGGGGTCTGGCACAATAACTCTGCCTGTAACTGAGAAGATAAAACGATTAGTAAGGAAAGAATTAGTGAGAGCAAAAATAGAGTCCAGAATCCTATAGGGTTAAGTGGAGCGAGAGAGCTTAATCGCACGGCACTAAACTTTGAATCAGTTTAAATTGATTTTTTTTTCACTAAACGCTTTTCCTGATTTAAATTACACCGGTTTGTTCGCAGCTTTGTTTAAATTTTGTCTAGCTTCAAGTTTGCTTCAGCCTTTCTCTTTAGGTCCTTGAATGTCAGCAGATGTGTTTGATGTCAAACTATGCTAAGCCTCCAACACCAAAAAAAACAAGAGGATGGAGAGATTTGAGGATGCCATAAACTTTGTGAACTCTGTGAAGTAATTGAAATGATTGTCCTACTGTCTGTCATGAGGTTCATTTTGCGGCCAAATGTCTGAGGAAATTCTGCAGAAAGAGCAGAGCGTGTAAAGCTCAAACCTCAAGTGCACAAAAGCCTTCTTCACAAAACTGAAGATCTCGCAGATATAACACAATGACCTATTTCTTGTCAGTTGAAAGTACAGGCGTTTCTAATTAAATTCCTCCTTACAAAATCAACTGCTAAATATTTCAGCTACAAGCTGATTTTCTAGTCACTTTTTTGTGGGAAATATTCAAGTGGAGTTGTCTGGTTTAATTCTGTTTTTTGAAACAGCCTCAGTCTGAACAGGTAGCTTAGTTTTGCGAGATTTTAGGGTCATCAAGGCAACGGTTTAATGTATGCATTTGATTTTTAATTTGTTTAACTAGCATAGTTTCACTGAGTATGTGTGTATTTACAGAGCACTTGTTTTTAATCCAAGAGGCGTTGCCACACACTAACACAATGGTTTCATCCAGTAATAGGGTGTAGATATCTTTTATATGCAGTGAATATATACACACATGCACTGAGCTTGTTGGCAGAATAAATGTGACTCATTGTGCTCTTCCCTCACCTGCGGCTCCTGACATGTGCTATGGGGATTCTGAGGAAGGTTACAGAGAGACAAATAATGCACAGCTTCTTGTAGTTTATCCCTGTTGCCACCAGTTTGTGCATCCATTTTTATTATTAATGCAATAGTGACATTTTAGGCATTAACCAGTGAAATCACAAAGAAAGTTTTGAATAGATTTCTGTTCACACCAGCTGGTTAGACTCTCAGTGAAAGAGTGTTCTGTGTCAGGGCTGGTTAATGATGACTGGCTACATCAGCACAGCTGCGTGTTTCTAAGATTAGTCGTCTAACAAGCTTGACTGAACCAGTACCGCACATTCAGTCCCTGAGTGGATAATTTGACCGCCAGTAACCCTTCTCTTTCCCCCTCCCCTCCATAAGATGCCTTTGTTTTGCCTGCCAGGTAATTCATCACATGAATGTGATGTCATTCCAGGAAGTGCCTCGTCAGGCCGGGCGAGACTCCCTTTGTCAGACTGCAGGTCTTGTTTATTTGTCTGGTCCACCTCCATGTCTTTCTTTCCCTGGATGAAAAGAGTATGTGAGGGGAAAAACAGCCAAAGTCAATGTTTATCGGTTTAGGGGAGTATTCTGTTAACTGATACGCTGCTGTTTGTTTTCATAGAGTATTCGCCTGCGTGCAGACACAGAGCGGGAATATCACCCAGCCAAGTGTAGTGTTCCCATGCTCCCTTGGCTGGGGGGAACAGAGGCATGCTGGGGGTAAACATCAGTCCTGTTTGGTCTCAAAACGTCATCTTGGGGATATGCAAAAGTTGACGTTTTGTGTTAAATGAACATAAAGGCTTGTAATGTAACCAGCTATGGCTGGTTTATGTATATCTGAACCAATCTCAACTGTACACTGTGGGAAGACGTGCAGAAAGATGGTTTAGGGAATGTCACTGTGGAGCAGTTAGACAGGTTTGTGTAGATGGTTAAGTTTGCATTATTGACTACAGGAGAAGATAATAAATAGCTGGCACAGTTTAGCATGTTTTACCTAGAACTCAAATATGATGCAGGCACTCAACACAAATATTTTTGTTTATCGCACGTTATTTATTGATTTACTTCTTAAAGGTCTTTATTTATTTATAAATAAAACATTATTTATATTTTAATATTTATTTTATATTTCTAGTTTGGTTTCTAAATCAGCATTCAGTGAAAGTTGCATCTATCAGTCTACAGCGTCTAAATTTGTTGCTGTTCAGGAAGTAGTTTGACACTTTAAAGGTGATAAACATTTCCAGTCAATCAGTAAATAAAGTTAGATAAATCAATAAAAAACAACTACTAGCCCTGCTAGGAAGAAACCTGTTTTATGTTCAAGGTTAAGTTTTAACCTTGAGACCTCAACAACCATTTATTCGTTCAAAATAAAAAATACTGACAATCCCACAGACAGGTGACAAGAAACCCCATCTTCGTAAATACACGATTAGCTTTCCTGTGTTACAGCTACAGGGATTTTTGTCGGCTTATGTCAGTATTTGTCAGCAGTGAGATGCGAGAATCGTTTCATGTGCAGTGAGAGGCGGCAGGCTTATCGTTTGCTAACATGCTGGTGGGATTGTGCGTTAGAGGTTGTACAACCACATGGGTTGTTTCATGACCAGATAAGAGACATTAGTTGCAGGGATGGTATCCCTAAATGCATGTAGGCAAGTGTGAGTGAGGTAAATGCATGTAGGCAAGTGTAAGTGAATTTTATCTGGGGTGGTTTTGAAGCAAAAGTAACCATATATTAACATAAAAATCATAATTTCTGCTTTTTCTTTGGCCATTGTTATTTATTAATTGATTGTTGGGTAGTTCTTACTTTTAACTGTTCCTCTTTTAAGAGTCTCTCTGTTGTAGTATGGAATCCTTTCATGCCCAAAAAGTTAGTTGGTTGTATTATATGTAAGACTATTAAAGACATTTTTGTGTGAGTAATTCAAGTTCTTCATCACCTGCTTTAGTCAGCCTGCTTTCACTTTTTTTGGGACACCACCTGTCGATATGCTTGTATGTAAAACCCCCACTCTTCTACCAGCCACCTGCTTCCATCCATAACTAACAGTCTTGCTTTCTTTGTCCCTCTGTTCTGCTTTCCAGACACCTGTTTTTCATGCACGTGAAAGAGGATCTGCATCGCGGACATCTGCGTATGTGCTCGGACCGAGCTGAAGAGCTCAGCGCCCTGCTTGCCCAGGCTGAGTTTGGTGACTACAACCAGAACACAGCCAAGTACTGGTACACCGAACTGTGTGGCAACGAACCCAACCAAGCAACCATCAACAGGTACAGCAACATCTCCTTTATCAATTTGCAACCTAAACACATCACATGTTCTTAAACCTATTGCAAAAACACTAAAGTCAAAATCATAGGTCTGAGAGATAAACATTTTCAACAACCTTAACTTCTTTATTCTTTATCATCTGTAATGTGATCAGGACATACAGAAATGGGTAGGGATAATGGTCTGTAATTTAGTCAGTCTGAGTTATGTGGTGCATTAAGAAAACAATCCAAATTGTTAGTTAACGCAGCGTTCTAGGGTGTACAAAGTTTGGAGACTGCATTGCAGCATAAAATCTTTTAATGAAATGTTACAACCTACAAACTGTAACCCAACAGAAAACTAACCAGCAGGAAAGGGCAATATTTTCCCAATATTTCTATACTAGTTTTACAAAGGCGCAATAGCAGTTTCTCAATAGCAGTGGCAAAATGAGTGTAATTCCACTCTTTTATAAGCTAGCAGCTGACATTTATATTTACATTTTCCAAGTTGCGATTAAATATCCACTATAGGGGAGTCATAAAAGTCATTTAAGACTGTAAATGCCAAAGACATTGAACAATAAATAAATAGTAACACACTGGTTTAGCATTGCTGATAAGGGGATGGTTTGTTTGTGCTGCTCTCCAGGACACATTCATCTGTTCCTCACTGTTCTTTCTGGCAGGCCTGACCTCTCTAATCTGTGCGCTAACACTCTAAACATGTAATCCAGGGGCGTGTGCTGTAAACAAAGCACTCGTAATGGTATTTACTAATTACTTTAGTCTGCTTTTCTGAGATTTTTTTTTTTACATTTTTTTTAGCTTGTTTAGGTTCGATAATGGGTGACCTAATCAAATGCAATTATAGAGGATTGATTAAATCTGAAAGTAATTGATTTGAGAGCAAGTTAAACATGACAGGGATGATCAAATTAGGACTAATGCATTTATTTAGAGGGCTTACACAACGTGTTTTTGTTAATCATGTGTAATATGTCATCAGCTGTATCAGTATTCTGTTTTTTTATTTTATCTTTTTCTTTATTGGTATCAGTCTTATTTAGCATGATTTAGCTGTAAAGCAGATAATTGAAGTGCTTAGGCCTTTTCATTAGCTTTATTTGTCTGATCTAGCCAGTTTTGTATCTGGGCAATTCAATTCAAGCATTTACATTTTAGAGACACAAGAGTAAAGATTTTTCCCCTAAACATTTAAAAATGAACAGTTATAATTACAGACAGTAATTATCGTAATTACAGATAAGAACAGACCTTGAAATCCATTAAGACGACATTTTGTCATCTCTCCAGTCTCCATTCCTTTTCCTCACCCTTGTTCACTTTATCAGTCTTTTAGTCTCTCCGACTGTCATTTCCCTCTCAGACTCAATGTGTCTCTGTGCTGTTGTTTTTGGCAGTATCATAGCCAGGCACAAGGCTCTAGAGGGTATGAGCCAGGGGTCTGTGGAGTACCAGGCCCTACAGCTGGTGTCGGCACTGGAGCACTATGGGGTGGAGTGGCACTGGGTGCGGGACGCAGAAGGACAGAGGATGGCTATCGGAGTTGGGCCAGAGGGCATAGCTATCTGTCGAGAGGACTTCACCCTGGTTAACAGGTTAGAATGTGATGTTGTGGCACAGTTCTAAAGCAATAGTTCACCCAAAAATGAAAACTTTGTCAACTTACTAATTCCAAACCCATGAAATTGTCTTTCTGTAGTGGAACATGAAAAAATTTGAAGAATTTTAAAGTTGCTTATTTTTACCCCCTTTTTTTGTGAATTTACCCTTTATAAACTTGATGAAGTTTTCAAGGGGACATTAAATTAAAAGGAAATGACACTGCATCTTTGCATGAATTTGGGCTGTTGCTGCCATTGCATAATGTTTTTCTTCATTGCAGGATATCCTATCCCATAATACAAATTGCTACGCAATCAGGAAAGAGTGTGTACTTAACCGTTACCAAGGAAACCAGTGACAGCGTGGTCCTGCTGTTCAAGCTGATCAGTAATCGAGCAGCCAGCGGGCTGTACCGGTCGATCACAGAGACTCATGCCTTTTATAGGTGAGACAAATAATTTTACACATTTAGGGGTGGAAGCATCATTAAACCACTTCAGTAAACACAGTGATGCATTACCTAAATGTTTCTTGGGTGTTATTAAGTAGTTTAGCAGTTATTGTCACTTATTTATTGCTTAACACTCTTAACTTACTCTTTGTGAGCTGACAGCTTTGTATGTATTGTTCACAGAAAAACAATCCCATAATGCACTGTGAGAGACTCCTTTTACTGATTTTTGCCATTTTCCATATTCTTTAATTTGTTAACTGCTGCTTAATATTGTATTAAAACCAATGTGTAAGAGTATAAAGTAATTAAATTCCAATTTTTTTTAGGGTTTCGTATTTTTATGCTTACAGAGGATTGTGCCATTAGCTTAGCAACATGCTAATGTCATTATCGAAATTGCAACATGATGTGCAGAGTACAGTGTTCCATGATGATTAGGTTTGAACAGATTGTTTTGAAACGGAGCCCAAGTGTCTAGCCTAATTTAGCTTATCTGTCTCTGACTCTTGTGATTGTCTGACCTTCTCAAAACAATGTTTTATAGACTCGCACAACTGAGAAAAAGTAATCTGTTCTTGACCTGGTTATTGTTCAAGTTCTTTTACTGTGGTGCATTTTCTTCATGAAAACAAACTGGTTCAGCAGTTTAAATTGTTCTGTTGAATTGAGTTTTTGTCCTTGTCACAAAAGTACAGGATTATCCACTTTCTCTGCACATAGCTTTGCAGTAAACCTCATGCTCATGTTTAGCACCAAATCAAAACAGAAAAATCTGAGGAAATATATACTGTAAATCCATATTTTGTGGAATCGTAATATTTATTTTTATGACAGTTAGGCACATTATGTGTCCATCCTGAAAGAAGCTGTCAGAAAAGCAAACAGACACCGGAGATTGAATTGTGTACGGTAGTGACATGTTCCCAACAACTGACCTAAAAAGGATTGATTTTTGCCTGATTTTTTGCCTTTCACCTTTTTTAATGTATGTCAGTGTATGAATTAAAGGTGCTGTTGCATCATACAACAGCTCCAGGTAAAAGCTTAAATTGAAGAACCCAGGCTGCAAGTGCTTTTAATTCTTGATCTACAACAAGTTCGACTACAGCACCTTTTCAGTGGCCCATTATCTCTAATGGATGCTAGATAATCATAACTGTTTTGTAGCTGTCACCAAGCGCCTAATGCTGTTTTGCTACCGGGCGTAAATGGTTGTTTTTTTTCCACAGATGTGACACAGTGACAAACGCCGTCATGATGCAGTATAGCCGAGATTTCAAGGGTCACCTTGCTTCGCTTTTCCTCAATGAGAACATCAATCTGGGGAAGAAATATGTGTTTGACATCCGCCGCACCTCCAAGGAAGTGTACGATTATGCAAGGCGTGCGCTGTACAATGCTGGTATTGTGGACATGATGTCAAGGCCGGGGGAACGTACCCCTTCATCCGGCTCGCCTTTGCGTGACCAGGAGGGGGCGCTGGACTGTGGGGGCTGCCAGCAGAGCCGTTTGCTGCAGGAGAAGCTGCAGAAACTGCGGGAAGCGCTGTTGTGCATGCTGTGCTGTGAGGAGGAAATTGACGCCGCATTCTGCCCCTGTGGTCACATGGTTTGCTGCCAGAACTGTGCCACACAGCTACAGGTGAGAGAATAAGTGTCTAAATTTGCCACACATTGTGTGAAACTACATGCAGTTACTGTAACGTAAGATTGCTTTTATGTTTGCTTACAATGCTCCTGGTGCTTTAGTAGTTTTTGCTGAAACTTCAGAAGATTTTTGCTAATACATAACCCTGTTTACTTTTAGATAAGGCGGTTAATTAAATACTTTACAAACAAAGGAACTTATTTAAATGATTTTTCTTCTGGAACTGGGTGGATGCAAAGCAAATGTACACAAAATGTCAAAAACATAAAATGTCTAATAAGAAATTATAAATAATATATAATATCTGCCATCAGTGCAAAAATAGCTTCGAATTGTGCAATGCTTGAATTTAAAACAAATGCAGCATATCGTAATTCTGCCCAGTCCTTATTGCAGACTATCTACCTACCACATAAACTTATATCATGATTTAAGGGCAATATAACCATAGTACTGGTGTATGGATGTTACTGAAGCAATTGACCCACTTAATCTGTAATCGTGACCTGTTTGTGTGTTTGCAGTCATGTCCAGTGTGTCGTTCAGAGGTAGACCATGTCCAGCATGTGTACTTGCCAACATGCGCCAGTCTGCTTAACCTGACCATGGCCGGTGGCAACAGCCCTGAACCCATCCACAGAGGAATGGCCACCCACACCTGCACTACTGACGATTACTCCACCAGTGAGAAGATCTACCAAAACTAAGCTGACCTGACCTGTTGGTCTTCCGAAGGACTTTATTTCGTTTGACGTGGTGACATCAAACAGATCTGTCACTCTTGACCGATGTTGTTTTTAAAACCATTGACACCCTCTTTGATGTTTGTTTGCCACGTGATGTTTGTTTCCTAAATTAATTATATCAGTTGATCTGATATGTTTATTTCTACTTTTGAATTTTAATTATTATTATTTTCTGTACTCCATAGCATGCAACGAGTTCAGACAACTATATTCGCCTCACCACCTGCATAAATGTGTTCTGTGATAAGGAATTGTATTGTTTGGGAGGTAGCTTTTGTTCTCTTTATTTAATTTAATTTTATGTTGTGCTTTTAACATGCAGTATCCACTCTCAGTATGTTCCTTTTGCAGTGAATTTAAGTTTAAGTCGTTTTGAGGTCTTCTTGGTTACCATGCCAACTAAAGGTATTTATGGTGAGGGGCAGAAACATCTCGCAGCACTTTGAGTAGAGAGGACATTGTCAAACTACTGATCCTCCATTTATATGTAGATTCGCAGCTTCTATAACCAGCACTCCAAATCCTGAGCGGGCGTTCCGTAAATACTCCATAAATCCCAGTTGGTGGATTGTGTTGACCAGAGGTTTGTGCTTTCTAAAGCTTGTATTTCATGTTTATGTACAACCAGCGATTTGCTTTTGAATTTGAAGGGTACTGAATTATCTCTCAGTGCAATGTTAACCATTTTAAGAAATGACCGTTTGTTTTTTTGTGTGTGGAAGAAATGGGGAAAGTTTATCTATAGAAAAGTTGAAGATAAATACGTAATTGCCACTGTCACTTTATAAGGAGTTTCCTAAGTGTATTGTTCCTAGAGGTTTGCCTTAATGTAGCAGCGATGCAGTGTGTTTGACATGCATTCTTTCATTGCACAGATTATTATTGAAAGATGAAGAGGAATATTTTCTTTACTGCTGACACAATATGGAACAGTCTCAGCAGGAGATATTTTTTCAATTTGTACAAGTAGGATTTGTTTCTGTTTGTTTGAAGCAAAATCTATGCTCTGTAAATACAGAAATAACTCTTAAAGCCTTTTTATATTTCTTTGAATGAGAGGTATTAATAAAGCTCTTTTTTTTAAACCTACCTTAAACTCTGTGTTTTATGATATGGTCATAAAAGCCGTCCTAGTTACCTGCTGCTTGTTCAAGGGAGAAGAACAGATGTATACAATTACTGGTAATAGATTTACTTGGGTATATTATAAACCTCATGAAAGTAAGAAACCTGGGCCTGTATGTGACCTCTGGCAGTACTAGACTTGGACTGTTTAAAATAGAAAAATCCACTTTTGCAATATGGTGCACTGAAAATGGATGACCAATTCAGGTGCTTTGCATTGTGGGATCCAACAGTACGTTATATTCTGCAGTACATCGTATACTACACATTAGGAAAATGTACATGGTCATCTGGGCATTCCATGCATACTGAATATTTACATGTGAGGGACAACATATAGAGCAGAAATAGTAGTAGTGTAACCTTGAATTATATTTATTGTATTTCATTTATTTTAATTTATTTATTTACAATTTTACGTTTAAAAGGAAGGAATAGATGTTCATATATTTTTATGTGACAAGAAATTTAAAATGTATTAGTTCAACAAAATTTGTGCACCTGCCCCTTTAAGGCAGCGAGTGCTCATGGGACTGAGAGAAGCGGAGAGAGTTTTCTGTAGTATGCGTTAAGGCAGCTGTTGTGCCTGTTGCCGAGGATTTCCAAATTAAACAAAAGAAACGTTACTGACCCGTGTAACCTGTGTTTTATTTGTTTGTTATCCACGTAAAGAGACTGGAGCGTTTACAGCAGAAAAAAAGGGTTACAGTAGTATGGAAGTGTGCTATTTTGAACATGGCCCTTGTATTAATGTTCATATCAGATGATCCAAACCTAAGTGTGGGAATTGAGGACAATTTAGAGTGTTGATGAGGATTAGACCAGTATTGTCAACAATAGTACAAAACTAAATGGGACAGTAAGTTTAATCAGATTGTAGCTAAACTTATGACTTTACACAAAAATAGTGTGCTACAGTAGGTTTCTGTATTTTGTAGGTTTAAAGTAAGTTCCTTGTAAATCTGACGGTAGAATAATATCTCAGTAAACCGAATGAATACATTCGGTTTACTGAATGTAACCCTCCCTGAAATATGTAGTTTTTCATTACATAAACTCACCGCTTTATCTTGCTGAGGCTAATTTCATACCATTTTATTAGTTCTAATTAAATGCAATTAAATTATATACAGCTTGATTGATTTTTAATATTTTTCATTTCAAGTATGCTCCTCATTGACACTGCTGTCCCCTTGCTAAACATGTACAATAACATAATAATATATATATAGGTGCAGCAATATTCAATTGGTAATGTATATATAAATATACACACACACACACACACACACACACAGTATTAGAACTACTATAAGAAATTATACATATATAATCAATAATTATATTATTGAACTTGAATATTCAAGATTAATAATATTCACCATATTGAATCTGGTGAATATTTTTCACCAAACCATTTGGTATATGGTAATAAAAAACACATTTTACATATTACATGATAAACCGAATATCAACTAAATGCTCAGCCAACTTTAGGTCATCTTACATAGTTTTGTGGCGCCCTCTAGCGTTTAGAAATATGCTTATTTAACATTGGCTTAAGATGTATGAGTGCTCTGTCTATGCGATAATAAATTTACATTTAAAAAATGATTGAATTTAAAATTTAAAAAATGATGGATAAAATCACCGCTGACGATTGTTCCGCGCCCTGATAAACGATTTGGACAGCAGAGGACGCCAAATGGCCGTCATAAATGTTCATCAGCTTGGCACGAATCTTGTCTGATTATTTCAGCGCTGTATCTGTACTACACCTCCACAACAAAGCGATTTATCTTTGTGATCCACAAAAAGATCAGAACCACCAGAAGATCACAGCACACACAACCTCATTAATTTACTTGAGGAAGGGGCTACCTTGATACATGGCCAGGATATTTGACATTCAGGTATTAATTTTATGTTTTTTAAGGTACAGCAGTCTTGTATAGTAATCACCGTGGTGTATATCAAAGTACTGGAGTGCAATCTAATATTCAACTTTCAATTCAACTTTATTTGTATAGCGCTTTTCACAAAAGGACATTGTTACAAAGCAGCTTTACATGTATGATAAATGTACACAGAACACAA
>JAZGTJ010005228.1:16922-28147 GCA_036877575.1 Botia almorhae | reverse complement strand
CTGATTCTCAAATTTCATCAGGTTTTGTATACATTTATAGAGCTGATGGTAACTCAAATGCGTGCTGTCACTGAATCAAAAGGAGGTCAAACAAAACTAAAAAATAACTTTTTACTCATGTTGTTACATCACTGTTAAAGAAACAAAAATCAAACTAAAAAAATGCAAAGTAGAAGCTTTCAACAAAGTGCATTTAGGGTTTTGTATGTAAACTAATCTCTTAACCCCTCTATGTGTTTTTGAAATCATTCTAACTGGTTCCTGCTGTCTTTCTGGTGAGTCACCGTTGCTGGGTGTGTTTTCCTTCTAAATGCCCAGAGGGTGCGATAGTTTTGATGACATGGTGGAGCTGATTCAGAGAGAGTGGAAGAGGTACGAGTCATCGCTCACATCTGCTGCAACAATTCTGCTTCCCTCAATTCTAAACCCTCATATTGACTTCTTATAAAGCAGAGTAGGGATGCCGAAAAACAACCGGCCTTCCTCAGGCTTTTGAGATGAGCTGATGGCCCATGTGTTNGTGAGGGTGATATCTCACGGTGAGATGAGCTGATGGTCAGTGTGTCCAGAGTCAGATCTAGGGCATGTGGAGAGGGTATTATCTCCCTGTGATGGGCTTTGTAATGAAATATGAAGTGTCTCTGGGGGACACAACTGCTCTCCTGACTGCAAAACAAGAGAAAGACCAGAGATGATTGACACAAATGATCTGAATGTAGATTAGGAATAACTTGACTCAGAAACAAAAAGATAAAGCATGCGCTAAATCGACGATTTTGTTTTGCATTAATGCATTTTCTTTATTTTCTTGCAAGCATACTTTCTGCAGACCTTTACAGAACTGTTTACGGACTCAATACCTTATACATAAATACAACACTTAAACACATTTAAATACAACAATTATGCTAATCACAATTTAAGGGTTCCAAACTATTGTTTTCAACACTATGTAAATAAAGTTATAACATTAGATGTAAAACATAAGAAATGTTAAAAAAAATGTAGTCTTACATGGTGTTTGACAGATAAGACTTCATTCTTGTCATTCTTTTTAAACTGTCTTTGACTGTAAAACTCCACCCACCATAAATTTCGAAATTGCTTAAAGGGCTTGTTGGAATCTTTAAGCGCTGACTTATTGATGCCTGCGCATTATACGAAAAATGCCAGGGCTTGGTCCTACCCAAGAAGTGGACAATTTTTGCTTGGCGGCCATATCTGTACAAAACCAAATGCTTTACCATCAAGAGAAATGGTCATTTGTTGGCTTTATCTTTTGCATGCTGAAACACGGAACCTGATCACATACAGTGTGTTACATAAATACTGTAAATACTATCAGGAATTACTAACATACCTAAAGTTACCTGAAAACTGATGGTATGCTGGCAGATATGTGTAGACTGTGCTGGCTGTGAGGTTGTACATGAATGATAAACGCTTCCTAATATGTTTTATTGCCCAGTCACTAAAGAATGTGTTTAAAATACCCTGGTTTAGGAGGAGTCCTAAACATGACATATGAATACCAGGAAAAATGAGCACCATCTCTACTGTCCAAAACATTCAACTTCATCAAACACATCAGCCAAGGGCAACCTGGGCAAATTCATTAAAACTGATGAGGCAAAAATAACAAGGACAATCCAAGATGGATGTTAAGTGATATAAAAAAAGATTAATGTTGCACTTAATGTTGTCCTATTTTATCCACACATAGGTGTAGCCATTTTGAAAGTGATTAAAATCTTAAATGCACAGAAGCTGCTTAATCACTCCTTATTATCATACATTTTAGAGGTTTTCTCACTTTGAGGTTATTAATGATAGATTTAGTTTTAGGAAGAAAGTTCCATTCTCACCATGCTGGTAACATTGCAACAAACCACCACCACCAGCTTCCCTGATGTTCCATTTCTGCACCTATTTTTGCCTACCACTAATCACCCCATGCAGTAGGCATCTGTGGTGGCCAGAGTTACAAACACCTGAGTCTGTAAGTGAGAGTTATAAACAGACACTGCACCTCATAATATCAAAGCATTTAATCATTTAATCATAAAGCTTACGCTTAAAATCAAGTTTAAGTAAAACCATTCTGTAGCTTTCTTTATATAATGATACTGCATATAACAATTGACATTGGTCTCTACATAATTCCCATATTTTACAGTAACTATCATTTATGTACAACGGTTATGTTTATCTGCATTAGGTACCCATGACCATATTTCCTACCTACTTAAAATTCAGCGAGCTATAAATACATCTTTATTTTTTCTCAGTTGTTTGACTTTTTCAGAACACGGTCTCTCTGACAACCCAGTGCAAGACATAAGCACACAGCAACAGAAAAGGGTCAGCCTACCTGCCATTCTTCATCCAGTTTTTTAATTGCTTTTAAATATAGGTAGAAAATCCTTAGAGACAAGTGAAACAGGTGCAATACAATACAAAGCGAGTTTTTAAAACTAAACAGTTGATTTATCAACGCTTTTATAACTAGGTCTCTATAAACTGCAGCGCAGCTTTGATCCAAAACTGACATGTGAGAAAATCTGTGATGTAACGATCACCCAACAGTGGTCATTCAACCCCCTTCCTACTGTAAAAGCCAAAACTGAGGTCATAAACCTTATTACAAGATCAACACCAACAAATAACAGACAAACAACATTTCCAAATCCAGGAATGGCCAATGGCTTTATTTTGTGGAGAAATAAACAGAAAAACAGAAATAACAGAAGTAAAATATTAACAATAAAGCTTCATTCTAAAGTCTGTGGTTATTATAGGTTTGAGTTAGTAAATTTGTTTGCTGGAATCTGTAGGCAGTTACAATTTGACAAGCGTGAATTGCAATTCGCTGTGTGCTTAAAGTAATTGACCAGCATGAAAGATGATCAGATCTTATTTCACCAATATTTACAGCAACAAAAGAATGGTCTTTTTTACTTTAAAATCATGTCATTCCATTTTAAATAAATTAAAAAGTTGCTTAAAACAGTAAGTTAGCAGCCCATTCTTACCATGTTATTAAATTTATTTGACTTGTAACAAAATCAGATTGTTATCAGTGTTTATCACCATATTCTTCTGTATGTTTGGGAAAAAATGAAGTCTCCAATACAGATTATGCAGAGTAATGAAAATAATCTCACAATGATTTGACTGCTGTAAAGTACATGTTAATTGAGTCATAGATGAAACATTTTTATACAAAATGTCTAATGAAAAGAAATAAAAACAGAACTGATGTAGCCACAATAAAAACGTTTTATGTAGTTTATGTGCTTTACAACAGTATGTCCCTAATGGAACCATACCAAATAGTAACAATTTCTTAACCTTCTTAAAGTGCAGTATAATACATAGGCACTAGTTGGGGCACTTGAAGTGATTTATTCTTCTGATTTATTCTATACACAAATTTCCAATACAGAAAAACACAATCTTAAACATGATGAGATAATACTTATTGTGAACATATTAAAGTTATTAAAATCTCTGATTCAACAATGCATTCTCATTGGGTTCAGCTCTCCAGTTGCTAAAGGTGCATTTATGTTTTGTCATTTGGCAGATCTGACACCAATTAAGATGAACGGAGTAGGTTGCTAAAAACTTTGGGGGAGAAAAGAGTGATGTTATGGACTAGATAAGATAAACATTGGAAAATATAAACTCCTACAAAATCTTGTCCCAATTGCTTGTGTTTATACCAAAGCCGATATGAATATGTACAATCACATTATATTTGTGGCCAGAACCACTTATACACCAAGAATTCATATTATCTTATTATTAATAATCTTTACCTTTATAAAAGTTAATCTATACAAAATTCTGTTTGTGTTTTATAATGCTGAATTTAAATGTTTACCTTGATTATCAGAAGCAGCCCCGTGTTGGTTTTTACCACTCTCTGGGTCTTGCTCTGTAAGGAAAAGTACACTAAAAGTTACATGCTAACAACCTTTTAACTTCTGGACAATATAGTGCTAATTCTGTTATTAACTCCATTTAATGTTGTTTTCAAAAACTCGACTCTGGTGGGACTCGAACCCACAACCTTTGAATCACTTCTCTAAGTGTAGCTTAGAAGTCCAATGCGCTATCCATTGCGCCACAGAGCCACCTGTTGAGGCCTCAAGAGCTTTTGTAATACAAACATGCTGTTCAGGCCCTGCCACATTATACACCCAACCCCCACAAGCGCTACAGAGTTGGTTGAGCTGGTTTAATATCAACAGTGTACTGTTGCTGCCACATATAGATGTTTTTTATTAAATATAGAGTTTTGAATTAAATATTGTTTTATTTGTTAAGTCTAAACCACTTAACCAAGTGAGCAATGTTAACTAATCAAAACCAAGCTAGTGCTTATACAAGGATTCCAGGTCTTTCACTACAAAAAAATGTACCGCACTCACCTCCTTGCGTTTTGAAACATAGTTTCTTTTTCTGATATGCAAAGTAACTTGAGGCAGCACCAAGGAGAGCAACACCCACAGAACTGATGATGGCAGCGAGGGTCCCGCCTCCTCCTGCATGGAAAGGTTAAAGGAACAGAACACAAAAGTAAAAAACAGGCTAGTCTCAACATTCAAAATGCCTAAAAACTGACTTAAAAAATGTAACAATACAAACTTAAATGTTTTCTCAGCTGGATTGGGGTTGGCTGACAAAAAAATACAGCAACTTATAGAACAAAATTAATTTTACAGAAGTAAAAGCAACAGTAACATTTTCTGTTTCTGCCACCAGAGGGTGAAACAGGAATTCCCTACGCTTGCCAGAACAAACCCTGAAGGCTTACATATACCATACTCGCATTGCTCCTTCAATATTTATTGCCATTATGCCACAACACATAAACTCACTTGGTAAACACTTTACAGTGTTCACTTTACCCTAACAAAGACAACGGGCCTCCCTTTTGTGCCAACATACACAATGACAACCCCTCACATACACACCCAACCAGCAACTGTCAGCTACCTGTTTAGTCACTTTATCATTTATCACTTAAAATTCTAAATAACAAAACAAAAACAACGGACTCTAGTTTCATATAAGAGGACAGAACATAATTACTGTCCATTCCAGTGAAAATCATCAGAAAATTTGTAACAGAACGGGGAAAGAACTGTAAACAAAAACATACATCTTTTCTATTCATTAATATTATATATTCCTACTTTAGTGAGCCATATGCATTTGGCAATGTTTAGACTGTCAGTGTGTTTCAAATTGAGAAATGCATTTACTCATAAAATTTAGGTTGCATAAAATAAAAATAAATGCATAATGCATAAAATTTTAAATGCATAAAATTTTAGAAAGTTATTTTTGTTTTTGTTGCCAAAACGTTCTTGCCACTTCATAAAATTTAGGTTGAAACACTGTGGTCATATGGACTAATTAAATATTGTCTTTATCACCTTTCTGGGCTTTAAAAGTGGTATTTGCATTGGTGTAAACACTCGTTGTACTTTTACAGTCATCAATTGCAGTGTGCTGATGCTGTTTGTGCACCGCCAAGACAACAATTGCTTTTTAAGTTTGTGCTGCCTTATTTGGAACAGCATTGTTGCATTATTCTTCCTCTTTCTTCCACGTATCGCTTTCATTCCCTTTGTCCATGTAGTGCAAGTTACAAAAAGATAAAAAGTCTGTCGCACTTTGTATCATTCAAATAAGTCAACCGGCATTGGAAAAAAAATTCCCCACTATAGAACATTTGTTTGTTTTAAAGCTCAACTGTGCATAACTGAAAATGCAGCTGTGAGTCTAGTGGCAGAGTTTTGACATAACCCCCTGTATGAAGGACTAAAATACGAGACTGACACCAGTATTCTGCTGCTGTTTGAATAATCGTGGCCTTTAATTGTTTTCCCATTGCACAGATACTATTTTTAACCTCTGTGCGTGCCTCCCGTCACGTGGTGCCTCACACTTTAATAACCCCTGCCCTAACATACAGTCCAATTCTGCTATATATTTATCATTGCTATATGCTTTGCAATAATACAGTGTATGCTTACACACAAAGCAGAAATTGCGTTTATGACTGCAATATTAAAATTCTATTTAGATTTTAGAACATTTTACTGTATGCCTCCTTGCTTTTAAGATTTGGTTCTATTCAAAGTCACCTAGTAGTAGTCACCTACTCACTAGGACAAAAAGAGAAAGAAACTTATAATACAAGTGTGTATTATTACATTATGGTCAATTAATTTACTAAAGTGTAGTAGAAATTAGTTTATGTAATAATACCAGTCTTTTGTAAACTTACTGGGCGTGGCCTGTATACACCCATTTTTTATTTGTATATAAAAACCATGCATACAGGAGCTTCTTCAAGTGCTAAAAAGCAAACTTCCAAACTTTATAAACAAAGCACTGAAAGTTAAGGTTCTCAAAGCAATGTAGACTTTCTGAGGCAGCTCTATAAAACCAGAATAAGACGAAACTTCAAATCAAAAGTCGCTTTTCCTCATAGCACAAAAGATTTTTAGTGCTATTGAAATGGGTACCCAGTGAGATCCGCATGACAATTAACAGCACAAGTCATACCAACTGGGTGTGACTCAGTCATAAAACAAGCAGAGAAAAATCTCACTTCAATTCACTTTATTTAAAGGTAGCAAAGATACACAAATAGCTTTCCCAAAATTTAAATGTATGATCAGAGAAAAACAGCCACTTTTGTAGAAGAAAAATAGACAAAAATACAGAAAAAGTTTGAGCTCTACAAATGGAGTTCCTTTGGGGGGTGGGGGGGGAGTGTATGGTGGAGATAAAAAAAACAATCATGAAAGCATCTCTCATGAAACACAAAACTAGTCTTATTCAAATGTTCAACTGTTTAACAACAACATGCTAGTACTTGGTTCTCTTTCAACCTGCTTCAGTGAACAGTGAAAGTTATAATGTTATGGCAAGTGTCTAAACTTAAAACTTTCCTGTACCACCTGTAATCCCTTTAAAATTTGAGACAGGATAATTACTGCATATGCTAAAGCTTTCAGCCGAGACCCACATGTAAATGTGAAATTGAGTTAACTTCAGTCTTGTGTCAAGTAATTAAAATAACAATAATCCTATTGGTTGGTCAGTTCACACCAACTGCAGTATACTGCAGTAAATTCAAATTGCAATATTCACTATGGCCTTTGTATTAATACACCATACCCTCAACAAATATTAAAATCTTGTGCTCGTTTGAGACTATGCCATGCAAAACTATTGCTAGTCTGTTACTTCTATTGGCACAAATCAAACCTTGAAGTATCTCTGTGTGTAAACATAACATGAAAAATTAAAAAATAAACCCCTTCCTGTTGGCTTAAAACTTAATATCAAATAAAACAATAGTCCTTTATTCCAGAACCTTCACATTTTTGTATGCCCCAAAAGATGCATTGTAATTATTTTATTAAACTATAAATGGCCTCACCCACTTTATTATATATAGGCCGAGACTATTCCTAATAAAGGCCTACACTAAATGTGATTACTTCCTCACCGTAATTAAATAACTGCCAAATTTCCATTCCAGTCCTAAAAACTCGAGCACCATCAATACAACCAAGTATAACTTGTGAATCATGTAAACAATCATTGTAAAACCTTAAAACCCCCAGCACAAGCAAAAATGATCCAAGACATTTAAAGCTCAGTTTTTTTCTCTGCTACATTTAGAAAATTCATAACCCGCTCTAAAAGGGGTACCACTACTTCTTTAAAGTTGGCAATCCAGACACTGAGGCCTTCTGGCATATTATCTGCTAGATTCCTGATAAGTTGGAGCCACTGGAGGTTTAGATCTGCAACAACAGGCAATCGAAGCAGAGGTTTAAGGCACAGCTACTATCAGTATAAGAGGTCAAATCTATCAGCCTTCACAAATGCTACAGAGGCACTACATTTCGCCACAACAGAAACGAATCCGGAGCAGAAAACAACATTTATTCCTCACAGTAATTGTTTCTGTCCGTTGGGCCGCCCTTTCATTATGTAAGCACTGTGTGATAGTTTAGTCATCAGACCAGCTCTGTTTCCAAGAGCCTGCTCAGTCTTTAGGTTAAAACGCTTTAGCTTGTGTGGTCAGACAAAATGCATGACTCAGAGGCTACAACTATACTTAACTATACTTAACAGCCAAGGCAAGTCACTCCACTACGAACTACACGGCACTTTTATAGACAAACAAAACGGCTTTTGTCATCTATAGTTTTTGAAACAAGTACTAAAGGTAAAGAAAGAAACTTTTGAATAGGATTATTGAAAATAATATTTACCTTGAGACTGGTCAGAGGCACCACCTAATGAAACAATGACATACAAAATTATCATTTAGTAAATAAATAAATCCAAATTTTTACAATGTAAATATCGCTATTCAAGGTCTACTCAAAGCATTATATATTATTTTATAGTAACCTGACAGACTTAATGTTTTATCCACATTTTATAACGCAGAAATTGAATGTTTGCCAATTATATATTATATAATTATAAAAAAGTACATATTACATTATATTATATTTACACACACTTTTCTTTTGCCATAAGAAACAAGTGATCCCTAGCTTTTGACCAGTAGTTTATATTTGAGAAAAATTAAGATAAATACCTTCATGGCCAGGGTCAGAACCTCCACCTTAAAAAACAAAGTCAGATTTAAATACAATATATTTATACAATATCTCTCATACCAACAACATCTGAAATTTAGCAGAACAGACTAAATGCCTCACTCCTCAACAAAATAAATCATTCATGTAGGTTTTGTGTGTTCCAAGACAATGTATTCCATAGACATTTAGAGATAAGTTAAGGTTCAAAACTTCCTCTTAACCAAATTTAGGTTAGTGTGATCATGTGTATATAACAAAAATGTCATTAAAACCATAGAAACATCAGTGCAGCGAGTAACACTGAATCACACTACACTGATGTAGTGTGCTACCAGTTACATAATCAGCCTTGTATTTTAATCTTTTCCCCTTTTTGTTGCAAACTAATACCAACCCTCGTGGCAACATTTGGACAACAAATAATGCCTCTATTGAATATTTTTAGTAGATTTCTGATTAGTTTTAAGATTAAAAAGTTATACAACAGCTTTTGGTCAGCTAATTCATACCATTTATAATTTATAAAACCTAGACTGTTACAACTAAAAAAGACAGATACAAACTAAATTAAAAAAAAAAAATATATATATATATATATATATATATATATAATCATATAGGACAACAAATGACACAAACCTCCATTTTGACCTGCATCTGGTTTGTACTCACTCCCACCATTACCCAGGTCAAGCAGGTCGTTGTCATCAAGAGATCCACCACCTCAATGAAACGTAAATACAAGGCTTAAGAATAACAACAGTGCAAATCAAATAAGAAACTCACTGCAGGTTTCTGGGATATACGAGTGGTGCGATAGACCATCAGTTGCACACATACAAATGTTGACAAACTAAACATACCAGCCCCACCATCGCTGGGTGGTTTCACTACAGGTTTCTTGGGTTCAGTATCTGCAGATAAGTAAAATGAAAACAGCTCTTTTTTTTACTATAATTACATAAGAAAACCTTATGTAGAATTCAAGCAGAATATAAACAGAAAAAACTGCAAGCATTGAAAAACAAGCCATTAAATACTGAAAAGAAGAAAACAAAAGCCCCAAGTAACAATTCAAACAGAAAAATGTGAAAATTTAAACCCAAACTGACACCTATCTAAACTGAATTAACTGAATAAACTAAAACTAATAAACTGATTTAAAATTACTGATTTAAAATTTACAAATTAAAATTTTATTATTAATTGGTACTGCAACCAACACACTACAGACTATAAACACCACAACTACACACTACAAGACTACAACTACACACAAACCAGATATTCCCAGGAGAAAGAAACACACTGTCGTTCTTACCTGGACCAAATGCATCCGTTAAATCTAAACCATCTGAAAATTAAAAAAATTAATAAAATCAAACTATCATGTGTCTGACATATCCATGTACCATGTAGTTTAGATGCTAATTGCAGTAACTTTTGATATAAACAAATTAACTGAATTAGAAATAGAATTAAGCTGGCAACAAATGCTACAAATGCTTTTTAATATTTTACCTCCAGATGGTTTCTTCAAATACAAATACAAAGACAACACATTGACTGTATTAGTATCTCACAACTGGAATAAACTAATTAAAAACAGGTGCCATTCAAAACACAACTACACAACCAGTACAAAACAACATTTACATTACAAATAACGCTTGTTATGGCTTCTAACCATCTGATTTAGGGGGTTTCTTGGGTTTATTGGTGTCAAATATACAGTGGTTTTATACAGACATTTTCCATTTTAAGCCTATCATTGTTTACATCAGCAGACAGGTTTCAGTTTTAAAAACAATATATAGAATGACGATAGCAGACCATACACTACTGTTTCCAAAGGGTTGTACATTTGTGAAGTTTAATACTGTGAAAAAGGTATTAAAACAAATTTAAATGTTGCTATCAAGCAAAAAACACACCACATTGTAAAAGAGGAACCTTGGAATACTAGACCAAGCATAATATTAATGTTCATTAATGTTATGTGCATAATTCTCTTCAATAAGGACCAGAGGTTTTTGTTAGGACCATTAAAACTATGTTTGGAGTTATTACTTGTTGAAAGGTCCATGTATGATCAAGTCTCATCATCCAAACTAAGCCAGGCATAAAGTTATCTGGTACTTTAGAGGTCATCATAATAGTCTTTAATCTTTACAAAAGTCATAGCCATCATTTTAAACATTATTTGATTTTATGTAAATTTTACTTTTAGTTCTGTTCACAATCCATGGCATTTAAGAACTGAACTGTACTGTAAAGTAATTATCTCATACCTCTACTTTACACACACACCGTATTAAGATTCTGGGTGCTCAAAACATACAAATACATTTGTATTTGGTGCAACAAGGTAAACAATACACTACATATAAATCAGTTACTATGAATGATCTAAAAATGCATTATACTTTTAAAAAGTGTTACCTAAATCCTCGTTTTTGGGTGGGACAGGCTTCACTGGTGGTTTTGTTGGGGCTTATAAAGACAATAATAACACTATTAATTGTACTGAAAATAAAATAAATAGACATTGGAACACTTTTCACAGAGGGTAAA
>JAZGTJ010005228.1:0-16872 GCA_036877575.1 Botia almorhae | reverse complement strand
TTTGATTTTATGTAAATTTTACTTTTAGTTCTGTTCACAATCCATGGCATTTAAGAACTGAACTGTACTGTAAAGTAATTATCTCATACCTCTACTTTACACAACACCGTATTAAGATTCTGGGTGCTCAAAACATACAAATACAAGTGTTACCTAAATCCTCGGTTTTGGGTGGGACAGGATTCACTGGTGGTTTTGTTGGGGCTTATAAAGACAATAATAACACTATTAATTGTACTGAAAATAAAATAAATAGACATTGGAACACTTTTCACAGAGGGTAAATTACATTAGCTGGCAACTGATTTTGACATTACAATATTTGCTTGCTTGCATTAAAAACTGATTCAAAATTCACAATATTTAACTATATAAACAGAGGTATCTTGACTTACGCTTGTCGTCATCAACAAAAAGGGCATCGGAGAGGTCCAATTCTGCAAGACAGGTGTTCTTTCAAATATTTAAATTGCAAACCACAATCATATATCTCACCAATACTGTAGTATTACATGCCCTTAGCAACCAACAACAAAAACACAATTAAACAGCCCATGAATGACTAATGAAATGTATTGACTAATTAATTTCAGAACTCATTAGGAGCATTTACATGGGTAGCTGTAATAAAGCTTTAATTGAGCTACAAGCTTAACATTCTGTTCAAGTATACTTGACTTAAGGAGGGATTGAATTTTTATCTCAGCTCACCTCTGTTTTATAGCAAGCACATTACGTCTGTCTTTCGAAGCACAATGTGGTGTCTAACTGTAGCTTGACTAACATGTATACATGTTTGAAGCTACAACAGCCTTACCCAGTTTTGTTAGTCCAATCACAATGACTAGCATGATTTTAATTAGGCTAAAGCACTTGCATAACATTTCAAATGACTGTTTTAGTCTGATTAAAACAGAGCTTTTAAATTGTTATGGCACTATTGATTGGAACTCCAGGTACTTGAATTTGATCACATGGAAACCAATTAGCTGCATTTCAGCTGACTTGTACAATTTGTGTAGCTCCACATCGCAAAACCCACACAGCTGTGAAAAAATCCAAAAACAGTCCAAGTAACTGTTTTCTCAAAATCATTTCCACGTATAAACATTAGCAGTCATTTTTTATGAGCATTAATGAGCTTTTTTTTTGAGCATTAATGGTGCTCAAAGTGTTTAAAATTAGTGAATCGTTGCATCACTGCAGCATCTATGACATCATCATCTTGCCTTCTGCTCAACTTCACTTAAACCCTGAATTGAAACTTGAAAAACCCCAAACCACATGTACATGTGAAATACACCAAGTCATTGCCTATATACACTAAAAATACACCTGTCTCTTAACCCAGTCCAGGCCTATATACTCTATATAGCCTATATAGTTTTTAGGACACATTTACTTCAACTATAATGTTGCCATAGAAATGAGTAATACATGTCTTATTCTGTGTTAATACTTGAGCATACAGTGACCAAACAATCTCACTCATTACAAAACACAATCAAACTAAGATGACTCACACCACAGGCACAAGTTAAAACAGATCATATACACATATCTTGAATCTTTTAAAAGTATAACCAGTAAATAGAAATCAACTGTTCTCAAATATACACTTATACAAACATGTTCTTCATTATGAAACATGCGACTGAATCTGCCACATAAACCACTCTGGCACAGACTGTTTCCTGTTGGTTAGGTTGCCATGGCGATATACTGTATTCATAATGGTCTCACAATAACAATGACTAATAACAATACCAATAACTAAGTAATACACTAAACTCACAAAAAGGATCACCCTCTGGTTTCAGTAATGTCATTGACTCTTTAGCCTACAAGCCTACAACCTATATTTATAGCTCTGGAATAAGAATCAAGAAAACTTGAGTATCAAAGTCATCAAATGAATAATAAAGGCATTTGAAATTGGGCGTGTCTGAATTTTCTCACCCTGAGCCCACAATGCATGACAAAATTCTCTTAAAGATTACACTAATGTCAGCTCTTTAGTGAATAACCACTGGTTTAAGTAAGAAGCAGTAGCCAAACAGCCATTAATTAGACCAGTCTCATAATAAGTTCCTGTAGCTCAGTGTGTGGAGCATTGCACTAGTAACGCAAACGTTGTGGGTTCTTTTCCCAGGGGGAACACACACACAGACAAAATGCAAACCCTTAATGCACTGGATCAAAGCCTTAGTCAAACGCATATATGCAAGTCTTGTGGATGTTCCATCTAGTACAAAGAAGAATGCTGCCCAATGCAGAAACATCATCACAGGAAGTATGGAGTCAACGTCATGGGATCGAGTATATTTAGTACACAGTGTTCAGGGCAACTCGTCTGCTGAAAAGTGTACATCGGAGCAGTTGTTGTTCTGGTTTAAAAGGCTGTTTGTATTCTTGTGAGCTTCTTGATCTAAACAAAGATGTTATGACCTGTAATGATCTATGTTTCTTACTCACTGTTAAGGAGAGATAAACTACATACAATAAAATATATTTTTAGGAGAGACAAACTATCTAACATAAAGGTTCATTCACAGCATAAAAGAGATTTTCCACTGTACATTTTAAGCAATTTTATACGTTTAAAGGCAGGCAACAGGAAAATAAAGTGGGTATAGATTACTCGTCTTTATTTCTTGTGTATGCTCTCATTCAATATATCACTGACATTATTTAAATCAAACTTTTAAGAGTATTAGGGGATGTTACCTTGTTGTGGAAAACTAAGACAAAGAACAGCCTGGTGCGAACAATTTTTTATGATATCCACCCAATGGTTGATGACTCATGCAGACTGTATGTGGAAAAAAATCAACTCCTTGTGTCAAGCAAACACATATTTGGGCAAATAACTGACGACCCTAATTCCTCGTTCCAGTTCCAGCTAACATTATTGCGCATAAGATCGATTATAGCGACATCTTTAAACGGTATGACTAGTTTAACTCTGCAGTAGCCTAGCGCCACTCGTCTGTTTGCCCAACTAGTTGATGTTATATTTGTGTCCTCACGTCTCAGTGTAAATAATGTTACAAAACGGTGCGCTGCAAAATGGAGTGGGTAAAGTGCCATACCTTGCGCTCTTGTTGCCACAAGCCCTGCCAGAAGTAAAATCCACAAGTATGAAGTCATCTTGCTATGAAAAGACATCAAATTTAAAGAATTCTCGTGTAGTCTGGTCTCTACAAATAAAACAATATGTATAACAACTTAAGAATGTTTGTTAATAATGCGTAAACATTCGTGTGTTTTACACGCCTCCTAACTTTACCAAGTTTCTAGAAGGAAGGTTGCGCAGTAAGTAACGTTACCCACCCCTTTGAGTGATCTAAGCGTGATCCAATTGCTATACAGCAGTTCAGCTGCACTAATTAGAGGGAAGAGTGAAAACGCAAAGCTGGAGGACGCGCCTTGCCACGCCCTACCTGCTCTTTATATAAAAAGCGTGTCCGTGGTGTATTACAGCTGTACTTGCAACAACAATTAATTATTATAAACCCGCATTTACTACAATTAATAACATTGTTGTTGCTATTGTTGTTATTATTGTTGTTATTTGTTTGTTTTTATTGTTAACAGGGGGTCTATATAAAGCAGTGTTGCGCCTCATATCACAGTGGTTTATAAACTTTTTCAGCAGAGGCCCCCTTGTTAAAGGTGTTTTTTGTGGCCCTCACACTCACAAAAGAAAACTCATGACGAAAACATTGTCAAGCCTACGATTTTACTTTAAGAATTTTGGATTATATCAAAAACAAATGACGTTATATAATGCCAGAACATCAATTTTCTTTGTAGCCTTATTTCTCTGATGTTGAATATTAAAAATGCGTATAATAAAAATATGTTATTATTATTTTTAAATATGTATATTTAAGTAAGTACATAATAAGTACATAATATTTTACAAAGGACAATCCTGATTGCATACAGGTGAAGGTTATAAAATAATTTCCTAAACTAATAATTTCTATGTGGACCCCCTAGCGCCATCTGGTGGCCCCCTGTTTGAGAACCACTGTCATATAGCAAATGGCTTGTTTCTTCCGCCATCTAGTGTTAAATTTAGGCCCTGCAAAATGCATCTCTACAATATGTACGAATTTATAATATTTCCTTCCACTGAGAACCACTGTCATCGGCTAAATCATGTCGCCAGCGCATTAGAGACTAAAGTTACAGCAAGACACATGCCATGTGTCCCTCGTTTTTTTTTAGGATGACAATAGAATTCATGGAGCCTAATTTATTAAACATAAAGCCCATTACCAAAAACATATTAAATCTCTTATTTATTTAAACCATAAGTGTAAAAAAACACTTTTTCAAAACAATGAACAACTATAAAAAGAGGTCTCCTTTTGAAGGAAATAATTGGTGAACGTTATTGGATGATGGGGACACTGAAGGGAATTCACAGAGTAGCATGCCCCCTTGCGCAATTGGTGTGAGAGATCACCAATGGGTGAGCCAGCGCTCCGTTCGCATGTCATGTTTTAGAAGAGCCCACGCGTTTCACACTAGGTTCCCCACTCGGCACGCACCAATGCAGATACGGACCGGATCGGACGCTGTTGGCGCCTGAACGTGTATCCATCTTCATTGCGCTCATGGTCTGTTCTTTCTCCAGCCTGCCGGTATCATGCAGTCTTTAATATCCCCAGTCACCAAAGCAATACTGGTTGCTCTATTTATTTTTGCGATTCTGCTCATTCTTTACGTGATATTATGGTATATATGTCGAGATGTGGATTGTGATCACGGAATTTGATTGACATGGTTGGATGCGTCTTTAAGGACATGCACCGGGTGTCCCAGCTTTGGCACTGATCAACAGGGGAGCAAAGGGTGACTCTGGTAAGTCCGGTGCCCTGTGAATAACCCGAATGCAACAGAAGGATTAATAATGAATGTTACTGTTTATTGTAATATACCGACAGGATCAGTGTATTTAGTCTTTTTCACTAACGTGTTGCGCTTCACTGATACTGAGCATTTCCAAGAGCTGTCACAAAGACCCATGCATTGCAACAGCTTTCTCGCCACCTATCATTGCGTTGACTGAATAAATTGTTTTAATATGGCCAAGTTTGGGCATTAAAACTAATTGGATATCGGGGACTCGAGAAGGTGAATTAAACCACACAGCACATGAATGTGTCAGGGTTCTTCCGCTAACCCCTTTGTTATACATTTAATTCAGCGTACTTTATGAGAATGAGCTAAACTGTTTGGATGATAGGCGTTGTGTATGACTGTAAACACCTTTATTAAACTCAGTTCTTTTTTCTCCCAAGTAGACAACGGAGGGCTTCACCATCCAAATCTCAGCTGCGCTATGAGCGCATGACAAGGAATTGGAAAAGTGACATGAATGTGATGTTAACTGTTCGCTGTTGCTTTTACGCATTATTGCAAAGTGCCATCTGGTTCTGTTGTGAACCGTTTAATATTTCTCCTTTTCTGCCTGCGGTCGTCGTAATGTTCATATGGGATAAATAGGACAAATATCACCAGTACAACGCACTGCAAGTTTATGGAAACCTGTGGTGCGCCTGTTGTGCGCCAGAGATGAGAAAACGTTTGCGATATGATTTATGAATAACCATTTATTCAATATGTAGGAACTGAACTCAATGCTTCATTCTACATCACGTCTCTATTTGTTTAGTCTTCACAATAAATAAATTCATGAAATAACTAATATATATAATTAGCGTGGTAGTTTCTAATAAGCTATGCTGTAAGAATGTGTTATCGTGTTATGTGGATTTCGTTATTTCGTCTTTTGCAAAATTGCACCCCACGAGCTTTGTGACTCACCGATTAAATACACCGCTCTGAACGTGAGAGGAATTTCAAGTGTCAGCATAGTCACTATAGCGCATCGGATGTGCGCGTCCAAACTGCCAAATTGGACTCGAACCGGGACCACTTCTGAAAGCCAGCTTGGGAAAGAAGCCTTAGACGAAGATCAGTAGTAATGAGACGAACGCTATAGACGAAACCCAGAGACGCGTTTACATTTGAAGGACAAATGGAGGGCAGATAACCTAGTTAACCTAGATTTCAAATTTCTTGTTTTAAAGAAGCCTGAAAACGATTTTAAGTGATTAAAATCATTTTTAGTCACAGACAGTATTAAACGACTTTAATAAAAGATAATAATATCATAAGTATTGATATAGAGTTTGATATTTGTATGCGAGTAAGGTGACAAAGCGAGAAATTGTTTTAATGCAGTTGCTTAGAAATCTTATTAGAAATGAACAGATTCATGCTCATCAGTTCTATATATATATATATATATATATATATATGTGTATACATATGTATGTATACAAGTATGTATACATATATGTAGCAATTGTTTTTGAAATAAAGGAACATATGCTACATAAACACACACACATAGGTAAAGAGAAAGAGAGGGGGGAAGCAATACAGTGAGAGATGGAGGAGGGATGGTGCTTCCAGGTTAAATATGCTGTTGTTCTGAATGCATTGTGACAAGGTGTCTGTAGATATAAACAAACTTAGAATGGGGAAGTACAACAGCTGTTTTGCTATCCAGCATCCTCAGTAAGGGGACAAGAGCGGGAGATCAAGTTGATGTGCAAGTACATGTTTGTGTGGAGGCTTAGTACTTCTGCAAAGAAGGTCTGCGAGCAGGGAATCAGGTCAGTGTAAGTAGAGACATGCTCAGAGGAAGCACCCTCCCCACCCTGTACAGATAAAGCAACATGTTGAAGGATATGAAGCCAGATGATGAGACACAATGCAAGCCCCTTGGGTCACACTGACATGCAATTATTGGAAGTTTTCACTTTTGATCAGTGCTGTTGATTTCAACTGCAGAGACAAATTCTTAGTGCTGGTAACTAAAAGATTCGTGACCATTGTGATCCCATTTATTCTGGATTCTCATACCTTCTAAAAATTAAGTGACAGGTCAAAACTCTAGATAAATTTCCTGGTGCTAAATTTCCACATTCAGCCTCTCCTCAGACAAAATCCCCTTTTTATAAGGCCTGAGAGCAATTTCAATAGAAAATGTCTGTTTACACAGTACTAGTCAAACACCAAGGAATCTCAGCATCTTGCTGTCACTGCACCAAAGCTGAGCCCCAGGTTTGTGTTTCTGTCTCCTAAGGGGTTTTCATGGCATACATCCCATCTTGATGTATGACAGTACTACTCAAATGTCTGTGTGTTTTCAACCCAAACCTGCTTGTGTGAATGTAGGATGAAACAATCAGAGATTATGCATAAACAAATTTTGTTGTTGTTTAGTGTTTGTTAGTAAATAGATTGTAGCCAGTATCTAACCCCAAAGGGATATGGTCAAAATGTCTATACGAAGCTGCTTATTAAATATGCATCAGTTCCTAGAGAAACGCTATCTTCAATTGCTTTCAATCAGTATACAGAAGATATAAAGATATGCAGTTTATTAAACCTGAAAATGTTTGTAATGTAGGCAGCTTGACTTGTTCTGTTCTAAAATCCCTCAGTACTGCTTCTTAGAACTCTGGAATACTAAGTAGATCTGTGCATGGGCACAGGCAATGTGTTGAGACAGACAGACTTATGGCTCCTGTGTCATCCTCTAACCGTCTGTCTATGTCACTAATGTGGTTTGTAGTGACTCATTTACATACTGGTTAAAAATAGTTATTTAAGTATTAAAGTTATAGTTAATAGTTATAGTTAAAGATAAATATACATGGGTGATTCAAAACCCAGTATTTCCATTTGGAGAAAAACTAGTAGTAAGCTTTAAAAATCTCAAATTGTTTAAAGAATAATGAAAAACAAAGAAACATTTAATCAAGATTGGGGGGGAATCTGAGATAATATAATGACAATATCATGCATATTATTATAGGCAGGATTGATTTTTTTAACTAAGGTATCTTTTGACAGTAGAGGTACCTCAATAGAGGTACTCTTTCTTGTCATCTTTTTCCTGGTAGTTATCTCTCCCCTAAGTAAATCTGCAGTGATTGACATACTGACATACACATAGTAAGAGCAGCTGAACACCTTCTGCTGTATTTCAGCACGGAGGGTAAACACTGTGACACGCTGTCATCTTCATATGTGAGGGTTTCTGTCATATGTAGTTTTATAAGACCTTACCTGTTTAGGATTTTAGGCGCACTGACGTGAGGTTTTGTGTGTTTTAAACAGTGTGTTTTCAAACATTTGCCTAGTAGTGATCAGCTGGCAAGTGTGTAGTTTTTTTTATTTTCCCAGTATTAAGGTAGTTTATATATTAGTTGATATATATATATATATATATATATATATAAACATTTCTCTTTTCTTTTTAAACAATGCATTTGTAACAGATTGGTTAGGGTGTAAAACCTCAATTGTGGATAAGTGAATCTAACATCTAACACAGTGACATTAGATGCTCTTTCTAGTCACGTTTCTACTTACAATTGCTCAGTTAAAAGTTTTAGACTGCTTTTAATTTACAATCACTGTTAATGGGAAATTATGGCACAAAGACCCAGATGTGCACTAAATAATCTTTTAGACCATTGCACATCCAAAAGGGCTCACACAGGAAAGATTGATTATATCCCAAACAAGAACAATTGATGTCAGGGAAAAATGTTTTCTATGCTATCTAGTATATCTCATAATTTTATCGCTTCCTGTGCTGCTCAGATCTGCCCAAACAAAATGGAAATGTTGCCATAGTTACAGGGGAAACCCCAGGAATGGGATATGAGATTTCCAGACTGGTCAGTCTCGGCATTCATGTGGTCATTATAGTTCATATAGTTTTTCAATATTGCACACTTAATTACAGATCAGTGAACCAGCACCATCCCCATCGATGACCCAACCCGAGTTTACATGATACATCCTATTATGAGTTAGTGAGTAGGGTTTAGTACTGAAATTTAATGTTTCATTTTTGTTTTTGTCTTCCTGTTCGTTTCGTTCTTCAATAATTTTCCACTTAATTTTCCTTCTTGTAAGTCCACATTACCAGTAAGAGCACTACACTGCTATAAAAGGCAATGATCCAAGCTCATGCAGGAATAACTCTCTTTACATTTTCATTAAAATGCAGGATAGCAGGTCCTGATGGTAATCCTTACCTCACTAATACGCACATCCTCAGGGTGTCATATGCAAGACTTGCTTAGGCAGACATTTGTGTTTTGGTACATCTTTATTCTAGCTTTCGAGGTTATAATTACACCTTTCATGGTAAAACTTGCAGCTTGTAATTGCTGCTTGTTCTGAGCCCTATGGTACATGCTTGACATCTTTATATTATAGGACAACAATAAGGACTTTCTTCTTCTACAAGTTTTAGACTTTTAAATAGTCCATTTTTAATAATGGCCTCACATAAAAAAGACTTAATTTTTTTTATATGCAGCACTTAAAAATATGCATATTTTAGCCTTAAAATGTACTTCGTTTTTAATTAGCTATAAATGTTTGAATTTCTAATAACTATAGTATAACTTTTGTCCATAAGTTTATTCTTATTGTGCATCTTTGTAAGGGTCATCTTATATTATTTATGAATCCATATTCAAATAATTCAAATGTAAATAGCACTGAACAGTTTAATCATATTAGCATGTATTATTCTTGTTCTTTCATTGGTTAACTATAAATCTTTCATGTGCTGTTGCGTTCCATGATTGGTGTGATGAAAAGGTGATAATTAGTATATTTAACACCTTCCTTTCATGTCTTTTGTTTTTCTTCTTCAGCTGGGAATCAGGAAGAGGAAGGTCTGTCAGCAGTAGGACTCAAGAAGAGTTTTGTCAAACAAAAGGTAAAATCCTTGCAAATGAAATCTTTCTGAGGGTTTTTGCTGGTCTGCTGTGCTGTAATAAAGGCCCTGTCAGCTGAGTTCCCGAGCATGATAGCTGGTAGACCCACCTCCATCGGTGACCCTGATCTCCGCAGCCTCCTTGAGGTGATGATTTAGTTTATGACCTGATGTCATTTTATCGCCAGCGAAACAGGAGCGTCATTTGTCTTGTCGTGGCTGAACCGGTGTCATCTGCAGGGAGAGTGTGTGACTACCAGAGAGAGATGTTTGATGATTATGTTCTCTGAAGAACTATAACCTAATTGTAATGCAGATGTGATATTGGTAGCTGCAGTTTGGATGAAGGCATGCTCGCTTCCCTGCGGTATCCACCCCTCCCCCATACAGATTTTCAACTGCCAAGCAAAAACAGACCCATCATTTTTCACTCCTAGCTTTCATCATCGGCCTGTTGAAGTTGAGAAATAATACACAGGAGAGAGGCCAGTCTCTTTCTAGCCAGTCTCGAGGTCAGTTTTCTGAAGCCTTAACATTAAATTGAAGTTTTGAAATCATAAAGCTGGTCTTGGTTCACAGGGTAAATAAATAATAATGTTGAACGTGTTAACAAGACATCTGCTGGTGTTCGACACAAGCAAAGATCTGTATGTACGCGGCTTTGCACACAGCGTGATCTGTCACTGTACTTTTATAAGCCAGACTAATAATGACACATGATCCTTCGTTACTCGCCTACACTCACCTAATGAGGGTTAGACATCACATCCACTTTAACAGAGGAGGTGATTTAGGAAGGCCAGATAGACTGAGCTGACAAAGATGAGACATGTTTAATTATAATAGCGCCAGAATTCTGCCAGGGAACATCAGAAGTTGAGCAGCCCTGTTATTTACAGTGTGATGTTTTCTTCTTAACGGCTGTACTTGTGAACTGGACGTAATAAATGCAGTGCAACATTGCTAAAACAGTGTCTAGATGATGCTACAAGGCATCTTAGCGGTCAAACAGTTCCATTAATTTAAGTGATCATGTCTTTGTTTTGAGTTACAGCAAATTGTCAGCTGAAAGTCCTGGGAATACTTTGCATCAACAAAAGCTTCATGATGATACATGCCAATGTTGATTAGGAAAACAGCTGTCTTGAACTTAAACTAAACTGAAGTGAATTAAAAATCCTGTGAAATCATAATTATAAGTGTTTTAGTCCTTTTAGTCCATGTCTGTGAGCTTTAAGGGCTATCTGTATGCTAGCGTTACTCCTTAGAGGTGCCACAATAGACTGGTATTGACAATCATTGTAATATTTATAAGCATGATTATGCTATGCATGTGTTAATGTTATGTTATGCTAAAGTGCCACTATGTGGTGGTATTATTGCACATCTTGCCACAATGGTTACAGACTCCCTCTCTGCCTCCTTACACTTGTATTTTGAGTGTTATTCATTGGCCAAAAAAGGAGAAAACATAAAATAAACAAATTAAAGATTAATTTAATACTAACAGTATTATTTATTTAGTAATTTTTAAAAATGACAACAGATATCGCTATGATATCATTATCATCATTCTTTTGGCTATGATGATCTTACTGTGGCAGCCCTAGTACTCCTATATGTTGACAAAATATACTTTTAGCAGAAACACATTTAAAATGTTCTGTGTGTGGCAATTTCATCTTGCACTACAGTGATTTTCCTCCAATCAGATGCTGTCTTGCATGAGAATGTTCCTCTACCTAATACCACCTCCAGCCAACTAGAATCAAATAAAAGGTTACAGCTGTAATGTAACGAAAGCCCTTAGATACATACCACCCCATTTTCCTGTTTCAATAAGAAATATGTCATGGGCTCTTTAAATGTGCATACCCATAGCCCTAATGGTGGAAATTGGATTTATATAGCTCACGTTGAACATACCCAAACTCAATTAAACCAAGCCACCCAAAATGACACCGGCCAGACTCATCATGGGGTCACGTTGACCCTTCACTCTGGGGCTCTAGAGACGGTGTCCATCTCAGACGGATAGTGCTGAGTGACTGATTCAGGGCAGAGCTCTGCTGGCAGACACACTCGTCCCACACTGATCCTCTCCTCTTTCTCGTGGCCTGACAACACAAGGGAGACATGCCGTACGGAGCTGTGGCAGGCGACAATACACCCTGTCAATGCGTTAAGGATTCAGTCACTCTGTATGGGTGGACAGTTATGTTCCCAAGGCTGTTTTCCACCCATCCTCAGCTTGTCTCTTTCTCAGCACAGCTGCCGCGGCTCCTGATCTGTAGCGTGACGTGTGACTGATGGGGGTCATTGTAGCTCATCATAACGGTTTTGGTTTTCAGAAAGTGTCTATGTCAGATGTTAGATGCGGTCATGGAGCCTGCCATAATGACACACACTCTTAGAAATAACTGAAGTTTGACCATGCCTTGCTGGAATGTGACATACATATTTTGTGGCCATCGAATATCAGTTTCTCTGTCCTTTCCTGTTCTTGGCATGGATCGGCTATATCCCAATTTACAAACTGTCTGTCTAAATAGTTTTAGGATGAAGGATTAGGATTAGTGCATCCTTAATCATAGTCCTATGAAATCCTGTGCCAAAAGTGCCTGCTTGTATACTTTTTCCAGTGGATTCTGGAAGTGCGCATGTGCATGCATTTTGGTTGAATATTTTCAATAAGCATTTGTGCTCATAAGTTATTTGCCCAGTAAGCTACCCATTTTCTCATAAGTTTACATATCCTAGGCAAAATCTCTAAAATATGCAATGAGACTAAATATGAATGGGAATTACAAATTATACTGTTCAAAGGTTGACATAGTTTTGTATGTTGACCAGTGCACTCTAACAGTGTGATAAGGTTAGCATAAGTACGGTGGCAGACAGGTCTCACCGCACTGCAAATGAGGAAAACGCATGTAAATAGAAAAACACCACCAAATTAAGATCTTCATCAATCTTCATCAGTTCAACACATGCAGATACCACACAACCAAATACAGAAAAAAGCTGCAAATATTCGCAACACAATCAAATACAGAAGCACACTGCAAAAATTTGCAACACAACCAACTATAGAAACATGCTGAAAAAATTAGCAATACAACCGAATACAGAAACGCACTAGAAATACTCGCAACACAATTAAATACAGAATCATGCTGCAAATACTTGCAACATAATTAAATACAAAAACATGCTGCAAATGCTCTCAACACAATCTTATATAGAAACCACTGCAAGTAGCACAGACAACAACCGAGATGTTTCAAAGAGACAACAACTGACAAATGTGGCTGGGACATACATGCTGATGGAAGTTTACTCATCAGTGCTGTTTTCATGAGTAGGGGGCGTAAAACACAAATTCTTACTAAAAGGGCTTAAATGAATTTTACAATATTATCTGCAACTTTTGACTTGTTTTTTACAAAAATTAAACAATGTGCAAATATTTTCATCTTTAAACATTATGTAGTGACTGACTTTTTTCAGAAGCAAAAAAAGTCATAGGTTTCGAATGACATAATGGTGAGTAAATGATGGAAGAATTTTCATTTATTGGGTGAACTATCTCTTCAATGTCATAAACACCTAAAATCTCAGTATCAGTCTTGTATCAGTTTTACAGAGAATTTTAACTAATGACAATCACCTTTTAATAGATATATGCTATTATATAATAGTGTCCTACTATATAAACCATTCCAAATCTCTGTAAATTTCTTAATAACCCAGAGACACTTCACTGTCAGAGTGTGGCACTTGTTGGAAGTCTAGCTGGCAGCTGGTGTGAAGAACAGACGTCGGCACAGTCAGAACCTACACAGAACCTTCTGGATCCTCACCAGTGGAGTCAGTGTTTGGTAAATGCCTGCTTGAGGGATTGTCTAAGGGGTGACAGCCCCCTACAGCTTGATGTAATTAAGCAGACACCCCAACATATGCACAAAACACACACTGTGTGTGAAGGGTTCACAACAGTTGTTTACAAGATGTAAAAAATTAGATTATACAGACCTTGCATATGTACCAAACAGAATGTCTGGACATCTCTAAGGCATCAAATATAGAAAAATGGTGTCTGTACACTGATCTATTGCTCCAAAAATAGACTTGTTAAAGTTTTGTCATTGAGTCTTTCTCAGATGTCAAATAAAGTCAATTTGATACAGTGTTTGTGCATGTCTGGCTGTGATAGCATGTCAGAATGTGTTCCATCTGTTTTTGTGTGTTGAGATGTTAGTTATAAGGTTTAATTAACCAGGCATACATATCTGTCTGTACATGCTAATTATTAAGCCGTCATCTTTATCTTTTTTATTCAGTTTGCTGTTGACGTTTAGTTATGTCATCACTGAGGCAAGTCTGTTCTCCTCTCAATCTCTCTTCCTTATTGATTTGCTCACTCTCTTCCTGTCTTGATACAGAGACATAAATTCTTATGATAACTACTAAGATGTACGGTCCGATTTGCTTCCTCCACCCACATTTTCAGACCTGTTGGACACCGAACTGAGTGATAAATTCAGCAACCCAGTCAGAGCTGTCACTTACACAGAAATTATTTCCTCTTCCTCTCATTCTCTATCAGTCTTCTTGCAGGAATGTGTCTGATTTACTGGCAGCTTTTTGATGATGGAGGAGGGGAAAATATCTTTGTTGATACTCGAAAATGGCGGCATGCCAATCACAGTGTCCTCCAGCTGGCATTTTACCACTGGTGCCAAGATGACCTCATTACCACAGTCTTTGGCATCTCCATACCGAATCTAATTTTATTAGAGAAAAAGCAAATAAGAAAGAGACCAAAGAATATTATGTGGCTGTATGTGTATCTCCTCATTTAGTGATATGCTCACCTGTTATAAAGCATACCTGTTGTTCCAGTCAGACAGCCCTTAGGAGTTCTGCATGCTTTTCTGCTCATTACTGCCACTTGTATTGTTAATCAGAACTGAACATCTGCAGGCATCACTGTCCAGCACAGCTTTGCGAGATATGCCAGTAATCAATCATGCCAGAACATCCCACCAGTGATGACTTTGAGAATGTCTGGAATGAAAATTACACAGAAGCAAAACTTTTAGAACTTGAAGTGATAGTTTGTTTTTAGTTTCAGTAATGCTGGGAGAACATTATAATGGCTGTCCTCTATCTTCAGGCTTACTTCATGCATCGAAAGTCAAATAAGCACTACAAAACCATCATGAGGGTTTATCCTTGACAACAGCATGAAGGAAGGGATTGTGATAGGCTTAAACTGATTTGCAAAGACCAAAAAAAAATGATAAAAGCCCAACCAAGTTTTTATGAGATAATGGTTAAGGAAATGTAAGGAATTTTTGGTTTCCACTTTTTACAAAATTTTCCTTCAGTCTTGAACGTTATCGATGGACGTACATGCTTAGGCTTTAGGTCAGCAGCTTTTGTCAAGGAGAAAAACAATCATGGTAAAAAAAAGACAAGGAGTAGTGCTGTGGTTTGCATCACAAGTGCTGTACAAGCTTTAGTTATCGTTTTACAGTACCTCATTGTATGACTCTTATATACTATATGGCTAAGAGAATGTGGACATCGAAAAACTACATTGTTATGTACTACAGTAGTTTTTGAAACTTAAAATAATAGTTCTGGGTTCTCTGCCCCTGCATTAAATAAATACCTAAAATAATTAAAAATAAATTCTAAAAATATTTGTGTTCTTAAATTTATATAAAATATTTCAGCTGTAGAAAGAAAGGCATATACACATTTGGGATGGCATGAAGTTTTGTTTTTGTATAAACTATTCCTTTAAGAACTCACAGTCTCACAGTTATATTAGGAATATTAGGAAATATTAGGAATATTGCTGTGTAGATTTGCTTTGACCAGTTGCCCTTTTACTGTCCTTCAATGGTCAAGTTCTTCCAGAGCAGACTCAATAAATATTTCTATGGACCTTGCTTTGTGCCCAAGGGTATTGGAATAGTAGAGGGCTCTTTCCAAACTGTTCCCACAGAGGTGGGGCCTGGCTCGCAGTCACTGTTTCAATTTATCCCAAAGGTTTTCAGGTCTGGGATTTGTGAAGGCCACTCATAGTCTTCCACACCAGATTTAGTATATAATTTCTTTCTGCCCCTTGCTTTGTACACAGGTGCTGTCAACCTAGACTATTAAACGGGCCCTCCTCCAACTGTTATCACAAAATTAGAAGCACACTGATTTGTAGAATGTATACAATTGCATTAAAAGTTTCATTAGCATTAAAAAGATGCCTAGCCAAACCTGGTATTTAAAAGAGGGTGTCCACATACTTTGGCCACATTGTGTGTATTCACAATGCAGACACAGACACCTAAGAGAGTACACCACCCCTCATTAGGGCTCTTCCCTATGAACATATCCTGTTATATTCCACATAGACACACTCAGAGACTCACATACTCATGGTTTTGGGTGCCTCAGCACTACCATTTCATTCCATGAGTCATGGTACACAATGTCACCACAGAGGATAATAAACAGGAGGAGTGGTGACTCTCTGTTTAATTCTTCTTTACCATCCAGAGGAGCCAAGTATCATAAATTCAGAACATTTACTGCGTGTGAAGGGTGAACCTAGGGGAGTCAATGATTTTTACAGCACTCTCATGAAACCAGGCAGCAATCTTTGGTACAAATGGACATTTTATGACTTGGTAGGGCTATAATTACTACCCAGTTTCATTAGCGTTTTATATTTTAAAGCAACATTTTCCCCCTGATACTTTAATTAAGCTATGCAATAATCTGTTCTTACTGACTGTTAGAATAAGTACCATAGTGCTCTCTCTTTTTGTTCTCATTCAGAAAGCGATCACTGTAACTCTAATAGTCCCTCAACCGTGTCTTCAGATAACTCGGCCCACTGCAACTCACCTTGCATTGTTGTCGCAGGAGTCAGCTCTCCATAAAATTCAAATTTAAAACAAAACACTTGAGCATCTCAAAGGTAGGGGTAATACTAGCCCGTCATATGTTGAGACCTTAGCTCTCGAAAA
>JAZGTJ010005227.1:14336-26061 GCA_036877575.1 Botia almorhae | reverse complement strand
ACACACACACACACACACACACACACACACACACACACACACACACACACACACACACACACACCCTCGGCAGTGGGCTGAGTGTGTGACATCATGTGAGTGACATCATGTTCTGTTCCTTACGCTGTGAGCTGCGTGTGCAGGAGATCAACCCACACCACTTCCTCCAGCTGACTCAGATGACTCGCACGCTCTCTCTCTCTCTCTCTCCTTCTGTCAAGTTCATTCACTTTGGTCACTCGGTTGTTGATGGAATGTCTCAAACTTCAGACTTAACTGAACCTAAACAGCAAATGATCAAACCCTGAGCATCTGTCTGTCTGTCTGTCAGAAGACACTTATTAAATGTTTTTCATATAATGAGAAACAAATAAACACAAGACCGTTCACAGAATGTCTGCGAGAGGTCAAAACATACTGTAGATCTACACATACTCAATTACACATATTCATCAGTCTGCAGTCAACAGTCTATTATACTAACAGTCTATTCAGTCGAAACGTGCAAGAATATCACAGTACTAATCCAACACAACTGAAAGAGAAACAACAGAGTGAAATATCCAAAGATTAAACAATACAACAATGTTTTGTATAAACTCAATGTGATTGTTCTTTGTGATCCAACTATACAACATTGCATATTCAAAAACAACAGCTGTGTAAAATAAATCTGTTAGATGAAAAATCAGGTAAACAGTGAGGTAAACAGTTCTCTCTGGTGACTGTACATACAGTCCAGCATTCAGCCATGAGAAGAGTTATGTGTCATTCAACACATTCAAGGAGAGAGCTGTGTGTGTGTGTGTGTGTGTGAGATGGCAGGTGATTGACAGTGTTGTCATAGTGATTGATATGATGTTCTGATTGCTGTATGACACCATACATTTACCAGAAACAGCGCAATAACTCTCACACACAATTTAATTCACTGCACTCTGCTGTGGAGTCCAGTCTCCAGTCTGAGCCTCAGTGATGCATTCATCTCTGCCTCTCTGTCTGAAGGACAAGCCATCCGCCCAGTTCTTCAGATATACAGAGTCACCACACACTGCTGATTAAATTCTGCTGTCATCTCTCATCACACAGACTGAAGCTGAACACAATCTCTCCTCGTTCTCTTCATCTGCTCATCACTGCAGCTGGGAAAAAGCAGCACTGAAAACTCCTGTTTCTTCTCATCCATACTGATCGCGCTTGAGCAATGTTCTTTCTCTCCCATCTGCAGTTTTCAGCTCATCAGCAATTAAGATGTTTATCAGCCTTACCCATCAATCATCAGTTACTGGAAACAGTGGTAGTTCAGTCTTTCTCTGTGATCAGTGCTCAGTTTTACCCCGTTTAATTCATCAGGTTATATCGTGCTATTTGGAGCACTCTTTGGTGGATTTTGGTTCATTTTACTTAAAAGTCACAAAACATTTTCATGGTTAAGTCCTTAGTTAATTTTGTAATAAGTTCAGCACAATTTTTCGATGAGTGGAAAGTTTTTAATAATTATTCTTAAAAACGAAGTCGCCCATTAATCAGTGAACTGCTTTCCCCTGAGCTGCACCAAAATTAGGAAAACAATAATCTGATTAACCAGTTTTGGAAAGCACACATGCACAAAACACAGTCCTTGTGTGTGTGTGTCTGACTTCAATATTGCAGTAACACACTGATTTACACTCAGTAACAATGTCCTGTTTTAAACAGTGCGCCTAAACAAGAACTCTCAAGCTGAACATTAGTCACACATACTTGTACACCCACACTGTACTACACTAAGTGTCAAGTGTACTTCAAACACACACAACATGGGGTGGTTAGATTAAGAATCCATGAGAACTCTCTACATAGTCAATATTATTAATCAATCAATTCATTAGTGTAATACAAACCTTAGAATGTAACTCTCAACCTAACACCAACACCAACACCAACACCACAGCCAATGGGAAGCAGCCAAACAGCATGAAACACACACTCACACACTGACATACTAAATTAAGCTCAGTTTACTTTTTTAAGCATTTTTAAGCAGGACTGGTTTATTCTAGGTGAATAAACTGTGTGTTTTAAAACACTGTAGCATATTTTAAATGCTTTGCTTACATACTTTTGTACATTTATTTGTGCACATTTTTGTTTCTGTACAAAGTGAGACAAGATAACTTGGCTGTGGTGAAGTATTAAATGTGTTAATACTTCAAACTCATGACGTGTCATGACGTTTTTACGCTCATCACATACAGGCCCACTGACCTCTGTTCTCCCCCTCCACTCCAGTCTGTGTGCTGGTAACATTCATCCACCCCATTGGTCCACTGGGGTGGTTTGATCCTCGTCTCCCATTGGCTGGGTGAGGACACTGAGGCGTCCCATGACCCTCACAATCCTGAGTGACACCCCACCAAACCTCAGTCATGGTGATACGATGAACTCTGTAAGAACAACACACATTCTGCTATTGGAATATATACTTTAGAAAAAGTCACCAAAGCAGGACAAGTGTAGATTAAGATCACGTTTGGTGTGTTCTTTGTTTGACTGGAAACGTTTAACTCGCACAGCATTGGCCTGTGTGTGTGTTTTTCCTCACAGAAACACGCTATACAAGTATAACTGTCTGAAACAGTTTGTGAAGAAACAGAACAACAGACCTGTCACAGCCTGTTTTCTGAGCATGTGCTGCGACCTAGTGGCCATCTAGAGGACTGACAGCTGAGGTATTAAACCTGATTCAATGTCCACGGTTCAGTTAGCAAGTTGGGCAGTAATCTTATACATTATTCACAAACTTACACAGTGATATTATAAAATCTATGCAGTAATCTTACATTATTAATAAACCCTAATAAACCCTTGAATGAACATTTTGGACACTATACACATATACTTCAAATAAATCTCAGATGTCTTTGTCATAAAATGAAATACAAATGTTATTAAAACGCTTCGGTTTGAGCGACTTCTGTTGTAAAGTTGAACTATAAGGGTTCAACACGAGGTGGTTTGTCCCTCGTCGTGGCTTATGAAACGAGCGAGACTAACTACACGTGACCCTGCAGGAAGGCATGGCGCGCGTGCGGACGGGCGGTGGAGCTGCAGCGCCTCCCTGCGGCCATCGAGAGAAACACACGAGGAAAAGGGGGCGGTGACGTACAGTCAGCAGAAGAGAGGAAGAGAAAAACATGGCACAGAAAAAATTCAAATGTTCTTCCTGGAAAATCTCTGATCCCGCCACAACTTCACCACATGACATTTCCAGAAGAAAATGCGACACTCTTTCTGGCGCAGTCAGGCCCAAATCCCTTCAACTGACTACGATCGTCTCACATGAATTCACTTTACTATTAAAAACCTTTTACACACGCGACGCGTGTGGACGTTTATCATTTACGGTGGCGTACGTTCGTTGGCATGATTTTATTTGCTTTTCGAAAAGGTCAAATAATTGTTTCCACGATTTTCCCTGTAAGGTTTCTATAGCAAACGATTGCACAATGTTAAAACTCCCACCGTGTTCCCGTAAACCTGTTCAAAGCAACTCTGATCTCAGCGTGTGTTACTGGTAAAGGGTGGGAAACTTTATCCGCCACTCATATCGAAACCTCCAGTCACCGTTTACCCAGTTTCTGCTTTTAACTGTCTCACTACGAGTGAATTTCATGAACCTGCCCGTGCAGTTCACGCGCTCCGGTTAGAAGAAGGCGGGAATTATTCACGCATCTGACACGAATCCACGCAGGTTTCATTTTACATTTCACACCTTGTGATTCGTGGCGATATGAGAACACGCACAGTGTGCGATCCCCGATGCAATGATCAGACGAGCAGTGTGAGAGAAGTACTGCGAGTATTTCTTTACCTGCTGCCGCACGGAGGGTCAGACTGGGAGGTGGCTGCTGCTCCTCGCATGTCCTCATTGTAAAAACACAAGCAGAATAAAGCAACTGCGCAGTTTCTTTCCTCTCGGGCTGTGAATGAACCCCGCAGCTCGCCCTCCACCAGCGGCTCCATAACATCACAAACGTGCGATTTCTGAACGCACATTTTAAAATGTCGGCGTGAACGTGGATTCTGCACGCAGCTGCGTTATGAAACCTCCGTAAGAGGAGATGATGTGACAAACATCAGCGCAAAAACCTCCCAGAGTCTTCTCCAAGAAAGCACGCACAAATCTCACGACTTCACAATCATCTGCCGTTTGGACGCAGCGCGGATGATGCCAAAAACGGCGCCGCGCCGCGCGTCTCTCGCGTCCACTCATGAGTTTCATTTCAGCGTGGAGGAGATGCGAGTCTGCGAATTGCGCAGTTGGTAATCCGCTGCAAACGCAGGCACTCCCCTCTTTCTCTCTCTCCCCGAGTTCCCCCTGCACTCTTTCGAGCGGTTTCCCTTCTTCCTCCTCCCTCTGTCTCTCTCTCGCCCGTTTTCCCCTCTCATGCAGGTTTATTTTCGGTGGACGGGTCTTCTGGACCCGCCCCGCCTCCGTTTCTCTCCCGGACTTCCAAATTCCACCATCACTCACTCCATCTGGATGAGCTGAGCTTGATCGCCATTCCAAAGACTGGTCTGAGGTTTAGAGACTGTGTGAGAAAGCTGTTGATGAGGATGAAACAGTCTGATGTAATAGTTTGTGTATGGTATGTTAGGACATAAGTATTAGTTAGTCGCGAAGTGGAGGGATGTGTGTGTGTGTTTCATGATAATTCCTCTTTGAATGTCTTTGTTGTTTTTTTTGCTCTGATAATTGAATACACAGATGGAGGGCGATTGATGCAACACTACACAGAGAAAATCTAACTCATTATGTCGGTCCAAATGCAGCGAGACATGAAACTGATGCTCCTGAGGGACACAGACCACACAGAACCTAAATCAAGTTGCCACTTGTCTTCATCTGGTGGTTCCAGACCATTATTAAGTTCTCGTCTGGTGTCTGAGAGAGGGAGGAGGGTACAGACGGAAATCTGGATAAATGTACTCTGTTTGTTAAGGGTTTACATCCAGCGTTTCATCTTCAGCTTCTCTTCCGAGCGCCTGGCAGCGACAAGTGTTCGATTAGTGTGAGGAAAGCCTCTCACAGGCTCAGTGGCTCTGAGGTGGGAACATTCTGGCGATGAATGAACCCTGAAGACTTCATCCTCAGTTTTGGGTCTCAAAAGATGTCTTTCTCTTTCTTCTTCTTTCTAACTTCCATTTTTAAAAATAAAAAAAATCTGAAGTGCTCTAAGAGATTACAAAGGCGTCTTGGAGGCCAATTTGAATGTGAATTGAACATGTTGCTATGAGCACCCCAACAACCAGTTAGAAGTACAGAGACACACAGACCTGTGAGTGAATAAAGGGCTTCTTACAGTCTTCAGTAAGTCTGGCTCTTTCAGAAAACGATGAGAGACTGAATGCTGCCTTACACTGAGGCCACCCTCACTCTCCCTCTCTCGCTCTCTCTCTCTCTCTCTCTCTCTCCCTCTCTCTCTCTCTTCTGTTCAGGTCCTTTGCACTCTGTCATTTTACTTCTTCCAAGAAATTCCTCCAGTCGTATGAGTGTCTTCTGAAGATCTATGCTTTCCTTCCCCTTTAGCACCAAATGGAGCGACACACAACAATCCACAGGAAAGCAGACAGGAAGAGCAGAGAAATAAACCACAATTTAAAATAAACAGATTCTGTGCTTACACATGATTTGATGATGAATTCACATTTCTTTGAAACTCAGGTGCAGTTATGAGGATTTCTTGAGTTATAGCGCCCCCATCAGCAGAAACCGGTGCATTTTGGCTTTTGGATCGTTCTAGGCTTAGTCCCCTGTATGAGAGTTCGCTAGATTTAATTCGTACAGATTCATTACACAGCCTTGTAACTCTCCAGCTCAAGTTATCAGAGGCATTAAATAAAACACAGACAGTTTGCACTGATCTCAGGTTCCTGCTCTGTCTACAGCAGGAGAACATCACAGCCGCTCTGATATACCGCTATAACACACTTGTGTTTCATACCATATACAAGCAACGAGGTGAATTCATGTTGTAGTGCCCTCTTGTGGTCACAGAATTTAGAACCAGCCCCTTGTTCACATTTTCTCATATACCAAATTTTACGGCGAAGGCCACTCGCAATAGAAATTATGAGATGTAAAGTGTGTATGTGTAGAAAATCTAAACGGCTTTTACTTATTTATAAAATATACAGTATTTATTCACAGTTCAAATTCATAAGATAAAAGAAAATGAGATTAAAAATAAAATTTTAAATTAAAATAATATGATTTTTTTTTTGGTAAGATTAACAATTGCTCATATAAAATGTTTTAATAAACAACACACTGAAGTGTGTGTGTTGTCTTTATAATGATCAAGACTCATGAGCAGATCTGTTCTTCTGGTGATCCAGCTGATCTGAAAACACAACCTGAACACATGAATTTAAGGCAGAAGATAAACGAGAGAGTGTGATTACTTTTGGTGACACTCTTGTGGCTCTTCACAGGTTTGAAGTGGCTGGTGGGCATGAAGCAGCTGCATGGGCTCTGCCTGCAGCAGACATAAAGCTTTCTTATATCTGCCCTCCACATACAGTCCTGGATGAGCACTAAATCCTGAGAGGGTGGGGGAGAATCAGTGCTGGAGTACAGTGAGAAACAAACAGGCATTGAGAGAAGGCAAAGATCTGGAGACACGCCACACGAGGCAGCAGTGAGCAGCTGAGTGGGTGAGTGAGACAGAGAGAGAGAGAAATGTCAGGTGCATCGGCTGTAATGGACAGGGGATGGCAGCCATTAGGAGAGAGAAGCAGATTGTTATCATGTACAGTAGTGACAGTGAACTCCCAGAACAGAGTGACTACAGACACCTATCACACAGCTATCAGAAGTGCTGGCTGCCATACACACAACTGACAGCTTTCAAAAACTACTGACCACACACACACACACACACTGCAGTCCAGACATCACACTGTCTAAAGCATGACAGTGTGATGTCTGGACTGCAGTGTGTGTGTGTGTGTGTGCTGGCTAACAGTAGAACTGCAGTGTGTGTGTGTGTACTTCCTAACTGTAGAACGGCAGTGTGTGTGTGTGTGTGTGTGTGTTCCACTAACAGCCTGTAGAGCCTGCAGACTTCAGTGTATGTGATTTTAATACAGTACAGAGTGTACGAGTGTGTTACTGTAAAGAATTACAAGCCTTTAGCTTTCTTTAACCTTATGTGTTTGAAATGTGACAGAAGCTGAGATGAGTAACACTGCTTCCTCTGTGGAAGTTCTTATAAATTACAAAGTGATATTTTGTATATTATTATGTAATATTTCTGTGTGCTAGTCCATTAAAAATCACAGAAGTGAGTATGAGCCTAATGTCAGGCTGGCGTGTGGAGTTCGGTAGTACCGCAGTGAGAAAGAAGTCCAGACAGCCAGAAGATGGGCAGGAGGGCCCTGGCACTGGTCCTGCGTCCAGAATGCCACAGAATTCAGAGATGAGTATGAATGAGAGAGAAATCACAGTCTGACTTCTGACAGCTGCTTTTGAACTTCGTGCTCATGCAGTGATGTAATTAATGATGTTATCATCCTCTCAGAGAGAAGAATGTCTCCTTTCATTTTCTCTGTACAGTAATTTAACAGCAGATGAATGAAATCTCATAAAGGGCAAAATAACTTTAAACTCTACAGAATACTTTACTGTAATCTATCTCTGCTTACTGTAAGGTCCTTTATTTAGTACTGTGAAATCAGAGTTCAGCTGGTATATGATAAGTGCTTCTCAAGGCCATTGAAGTGAAAGACACAGAAGGAGTTTCTGTGCATTTGGATAAGACACATTACTGTCTGTTATACAGAATATCTGCAGAATTTAATATTACTGCTGGATTTGAAAGACGTTTAAACAAATCTTACATAAGCCATTCAAATTGCGCCATTAAACTCCCATAAAACTGTCAGAGCAAAACAGTGTGCTGCAATGTTTTCAGAACACTTTCAGAGCGAGAAAATGATTCATTCAGTGTCATTTTAATGTTCAAAGAACAAAGATATTTGAATTTGATAAAAAAATCTAAAGTGAGTGTGGCTTGTGCCAAATGAATTAGCATTTCAAACACAGCGCCCGCCGCCCAGCACTAGGAAAATACTCATGATTAGTTTCATTTCACGCTGTGCCATCAAAAACCTTTCTGCGTTTAGGTTCTCGCTGGCATGAAAATGAGAACGTTTTCAGATTTTCCAGCCAGAATAAATGCTGTTGCTTTTACACTTCAGAAATGGGACATCATAGAGAGATAAATGATGATAAGAGAAGGTTTAGAGAGAGTTGATAAATAACACAAACGTCTATCTGTCTGTCTGTTTGTCTATCCATGCGTCTGTCCATCTATCCATCGATGCTTTTAAGGGTGATTAAAATAAAATAAATGGATTAAATAAAAGGTGATTAAATAATAAACAAACACTTTAAACTGGCCTGAGGTCTGTGGATAAAGGACACCAGATCAATAAACTGTGTGTCCAGTACAGGGTGTTATCTGTTAACACTAACGATTGGGCACATCCGACCCAAGCATGTACATGTGCGGGACTTAACAAACTTCCTCGTGGGAAGTTAGTAAACTTATAAAAGTAACAAACAGTAAATGGTCGAACACTGTTATAAATGTGCCGTTTTACCCTCTAGATCTTGAGCTGGAACACAGTGTTATCTTTTAATAGCCTGCGAGGTTACGGAGGGTTATGTCAACCGTGTCACAGAGAAGCATGAGGCCGGATTCCAGCAGTTACAGAAAGTGTGAGGTAAGATGGAAGAACAAGAGAAATGACGAGTCAGCAGCAAATGAAAGTCATACATCTCAACAGAGATACGAGTCACGGGGAAAACATAACGCTGGACAGAGAGACAAACAGAGCGTTCAGCATTAAAGGTAAGCTGATGGAGTGAGAGAGAGAGAGAGAGAGAGAGGCAGTAATGAGGAAGTGCAGACAACAGAAGGAGAATCCCAGCTGGAGAGAAGCTCTTAATGAATGCTCTCCACTTGATTTGTGAAAGGATGGACGGATAGATGGATGGAAGATGGATAGATGGATGGCATTTGGGTCAGTAATAGGTCGTGCACATCTGTAGATGTTCAAGTAAACATGGCTGTGTTTGTTCAAGCTTATTACTGTACAATTACCCTTAGCAGTGACCCAAGCCCACAAACACACTACCTGATGACTAACACACACACACACACACACACACACACACACACACACACACACACACATTATATCAATATAATGAGGCTGTGTCAGGCAAGGTATGACACACAGACTGCCCTTGTCTGTGTGTCACACACATGACCTGAACACACACACACAGGCATTAGTAAAGCTCGGCGCAGACAGAGTCCTGTGAGCAGTGTGTTTCTGGCATGAATTGAGCAGCTCTCAGTCAATAATAAAAGAGAGGAGTGTTTAAACTCAAGGTGAGTGTGTGTGTGTGTTTCATCTTGTAAATGTTGCAGTGATCCTCTCAGCCATCCATCGACACACTCCTGCTAAACACACACCTCTGACCTCACACACTCACACACGACTTCATTACAACTGCATGAGCCGGTATGTGTGTGTGATTCACAGTTACATAAGCTCTGTTTCAAACTCTACTGAGCTGTCTGGCCAGACAGCATTTTCAGAGCTCACAGGCTGTAAGTATGAAGATGTTATACTATCTAAGATACTCCCATTTGAACAAACTCTAAGACACAATCGCATATATAGAAAAAACTCCTGAATGGAGTGAATTAAGAGAAATGTTGATTAAATTATATTTAATTCAATATTAAATATGTTGTTAGCTCATGTGTGAGCTGTGTGTTTGTATGTGTGATTTATTGGAATGAAGTCGGGTCTCACATTCTACAGAGAAACATCTCCTCCAGACTGCTGGACTCCTCACACTGGGTTTAAATCTTAATATGATCCATCGTTTATTAGTTGGCTAAGCTTGAATGTTTAATTGTTTGGATACTAAACAATTCATGTAGTTGTCCAAACCTCTTACAGAAAATGGCAGAAACCGTTTTGATATTGGATTTGTTTTGAGGAGTTGAGGTACAAAGACTTGCGGTACAGGTCAAAAGTTTAGTGTCAACTCGTGATCTGAGGTCACATTAAAGATGCTTTAAATTTAACACAATCTTGATTTATTTTGGATGTTTTAGTCACAGTTTAATTCCCAAAGTTGCATTTACGTGATTTAATAGCTGTGATGAGTTTACCATTATTTATTAATAATACAGAATATACAAGTGACCCCAAATCTTTGGCTGGTAAAGTTTCATTAAAAAAGTTTGCCGATATGTCACACTTGCTGAAATGAAATTGGACTTTGTGAGAATAATTGAGCAGCAAAAGAAATTAAACAGGTTTGCAAATATGCTATTTAGTGTCAAACAGTCGAATCAGAGGCTTGACATCCACTCATTTAGCCAACAGATTTTCTGAAAATGTAAAGCTACAGCGCAATTTATGACAAATGCTTTATATGTTTTCATCGTGAGTGTGACTGAAATAAGTGATTTCTCGCTAAGAGTTCATCAGCGCTCATCTTCATACTGTAGATACAGTAATCACCTGCAATTTATATTTCATTTCCAAGTCAACAAATCCAGGAAATTTCCTTTTACTGGTGCTGAAAACTTTACAGCTGCCTCTGCTGTGCACTGCAGTCACCATGGAGGCACTAATTGAGAGTAATTATAGGATGTGGTTGCTATGGTAACAGAGGTTCTAACTGCAGGGTCCTGAAAGACCAACAGACTCAGAGGAAGTGATTTAAATCAGGGTTTGAACTCCATACACTACAAGCTTCAACACTCAGCACACAGGGGGAGCTGTTGCTCTTCATCAGAGCAGCACTGTGGCTGAAGGGACTCTGGGGATTCCTCAGAGCAGGGTAAAGAGGGGTGTCAGGATCAAAGGGTACGTGTATGATGGGCTGACACACATTCAACAGAATCTCTGTGTGTGCGGAATAAGAAGATCTGCTTGTGTTCCATGCGCATGTTCTGCGACTGTGCAACCAGGCGAACACATTTTGGCCATATGGGGGCGCTCTGTCACTTCATAATGTCCAACAGGCTGAACAAAGACTGATGACCATACGAAGTCTTTGGAAGTTTTTGGACTGAATGAACAGCACATGAGAGTCTCCGTGTCGAACTCACTTACTAAAGAGAAGGACAGACAGACGGACAGAAATAGTGGTTGATGTTAGATCTCAGTCATCAGTCACACGACCTTCACAGTTTATTCCATCGATGAGGAACTTCAGATCCTGAGGAACTGATCTCCTCAAACCCCTCCAGACAGAGATTCTCCCTCACCTGAGGAACAGATGAGGTATAAGTACTCTAAATCATGAGAGATTAACCCTTGACGAACCAACCCTCTCTCTCTTAACCTCATAGACAGTCACTGAAGCTGCAGATGATGTTCCAGCTGAGCTGTAAGTTTCCTAATCTCCAGTAAAACAGTGTGAGTGTGAGGAACGCTTCAGATTCCACCTCACCCCCTACACACACACACGCACGCACACACACACACACACTGTTAATTACAGCACACAACTTCTGTGTCTCTCTCTCTCAGAAGTGTGAGCTGGATAATCTAGGGGATGAGTTAAAGGTCCAGGAATCTCATCCAGATTTCCGACTGTGGATCAGCTCCTCCCCTTACCCAGAATTCCCTGTTGGTGTCCTGC
>JAZGTJ010005227.1:0-14286 GCA_036877575.1 Botia almorhae | reverse complement strand
CGAACCAACCCTCTCTCTCTTAACCTCACAGACAGTCACTGAAGCTGCAGATGATGTTCCAGCTGAGCTGTAAGATTCCTAATCTCCAGTAAAACAGTGTGAGTGTGAGGAACGCTTCAGATTCCACCTCACCCCCTACACACACACACGCACGCACGCACACACACACTGTTAATTACAGCACACAACTTCTCTGTCTCTTTCTCTCAGAAGTGTGATCTGGATAATCTAGGGGATGAGTTAAAGGTCCAGGAATCTCATCCAGATTTCCGACTGTGGATCAGCTCCTCCCCTTACCCAGAATTCCCTGTTGGTGTCCTGCAGATGGGCATCAAAATCACCACTGAGCCACCCAGAGTACACACACACACACACACACACACTTTCCCTTTCTTTGTTTACTAAGAAAATGCAAAAATCCAAACAATAACATTAAAAAAACATAAGACAAAAATGGGTAAAACCAGCAGTTTATCAATGCTAAAACCTAAAATTGTGAATATTTCATGCCTCTATTGTTTCTACATGGAGGGGCAGGTGTTGATAAATTGTGTTTGTTGCTCCAGAGATCCACAGACGTATGACGCATCTCATTTAAAGATCTCGCATTCAATTTCTCGTTTCAGAAGTTGAAATGTCAGCTTCTTATAACACACCGTCATGCATTAACTCATTTCACCCTTAATGTAAACACAAATGTGTTTTCACATCTCGGCGTGATAGAAAGAAACAAAGTTAATTTCTTAACTTTAATGGTCAGATTTCGTCAGATTACAGAACATTACACGTTTATTCATCAGCAGAGTGAGCAGCTGTCTGTGTGCACAGGTCTCACAGTCTTTATATAGAGGATAGTGACAGCACAAGTTTCTGATGAATGAAGACACAGACAGAGATGTGATCGTGTCTGAGAGATCGTACAATCAGAATCTTCTGTAGCTCATTACAGCTCTATCTCTCTTCTCTGGTTCTGGATTTGTGTACCAGAGGTGTACTGCTCAAATGAGGCCATGAAAATGAGTCTGTTTATCCAGTTCTGTTGTCCCAGTTAGAGTCAGACAGCCAGCTAGAACAGAGGTTATCCATCTGTTCCTCCTTATTCTAGACCTAACACACACACACACACACACGTAACTTTGTGTAACTTGAGAACCATTTTTAAATAAGTCAAGACAATCTTTTCCCATAATTCCCAGCAGCCCTCATCAATCCCTCTGCGGGAGGAAACTCTTTTCATCCATACTGAGTTTGCCTGATTCTTCCAGGATGTTGGTACGCATGTTGAAACTGAACAGAAGCTTGTGATTCCTCAAAGAGTCAAACACTGACATCACTCAACATCACTTTAATATCATTCAAACACGTCACATGTACAACAAACACAAAACACATGATGATGATGAGTGTTTAAGCCAAAAAAATACACATCAGAGATTGTATAACTTTTTTAAATGTCATTACATTTAAATTCTACTTTAATTCAAATGACATTTTTTCACCGTGTTGTCTACCTCAGTTCAAATTCAAGCAGACTTTCTAAATGTGTGATGTATGTGTGTGTGTGTGTGTTTTGACCTGTAGACAGCATCAGTGTGCTGTCTGTTAAGACTGTTGATCCTCTCCTTCAGTTTGTGTGTGTGTGGGCTGCTGTCTGGGTGAAGAGGGTGATGTAGGCGTCCAGAGAGATCTGATACATGGGATCTCTACAGCCCAAATGATTCAACATAAAGAACAAGATGGATGCCCTCTGGACACACGGGTGGCAGGGCTGAATAAACACACACACACACACACACACACACACACACACACGGGGGTCTATAGCTTCTGTTATCATCATCCTCATCTCAGCAGTCTTTTGATCTCTCTCCCTTATTCAGAGCTGCAATCTTTAACCCAATCTGGCAACCCATTCAGCGCCTCCCTCACACCATCTATCTCCCCTTGACCTCCCCTCCAGCCTCTCTCTCTCTCTCTCTCTCTCTCTCTCTCTCTNCCCTTGACCTCCCCTCCAGCCTCTCTCTCTCTCTCTCTCTCTCTCTCTCTCACCTCTCAAGCAGTGTGGATTTGGCTCTCGTGATCCAGTGGCCGTGACTGTGGAGGTCTGCAGGATGATCAGCAGCTGCATGTCATCCAGTGAGGAGCCAGTTGCCTCGTTCAGCAACCAGTACAGCAACCAGTACACACTTACACACAGAGAGAATAAACGAGTGTAAAATATGAGAACTGTTAGTATATAAATATACACTGCTAATTACAGTTACTGATGTGTTACCTGTGTCACAGGTATGGAGGTGTTAATGCCTCCTCCAAAAAAAAGTCCTCCAGCTTTAGTTTCCTCCTGCCTGAGGTGATGGTGATCACTAGAGAGATCTTCTGCTCCTTCAGCTCTGGATGACCTCCTGCAGGTGAACCACGCAACCAAACTGCACTGCATTCTAGAGGATCAGCAACAAAAATCAGCTATCTGCAGATCAGTTACCTTCAACCCCGAGAGAGAGAGAGAGAGAGAGAGAGAGAGCATATGAGCACTATGAAAACATAAAGGACACACAGAGGACAAGAGAATGCTATCAACTAAAGGGAAAAAAGATGATAGCAGAGAGGATAAATATGATTCAGAAGTGATAAATGGATGTTGAAGCATGAAAATGGGATGTGAAAGTGAAGAGGAGCTGGAGGAGGTTGAAAAGAGACTTCAGCTCTGTCATTTCCTTCCCGTTTGTAAATGTCAGCATTTAACTGTAGTGTGTGGACAGCTCCAGACACTCGCCACTACAGAGGAGAACAGACCTGCAAAGAGGAGGAAAAGGTCACGGAGAGAGAGAGAGAATACGGACAGAAGACTGAAGCTGCACAGCAAATGATCCTGAGAGATGAAAGACTGTAGACGCGTGTGTGCGTCCTCACACAGCTCCTTCTGAAGTTCAACACACCTGAGAGCCATTTCCAGCACTCAAAACACTTATCTCTATCAATCTGTCTGTCTGTCTGTTCCTCCTTCCACGCGTCTATCTGTCCTCAGATGCACAAGAGACAGGGTGAGAACGTCAGTGTGTATGTGTGTTCAGTGGGAGTGATAAATGAAGGTATGTTCTGCTGAAGGGGAGCAGGTGGGGAGACGGGGGCTGTTTTCGGCTCACACGGGGATTGAGTTTGGAGTTCTGGTGCTCTAATTAATTCCTCTGAAAAAGTCTCGCCTGCACGTTAGACGGTGAGTCATGTGACGATGTGTCGTGACTTTAAGCAGGTGATGCTGCTGAATATGGGTTACGCTTTTCTCTGCGGAGCGGTAGAGCTGACCCCGTCTCATAATCACATCTGCCTCGTTTGCTTTGTTTGTGTCCTGTTGTCATATCTGGATTTGTTATCAGGGTGTTTACAGGACAATAATGCAGGCTGTGTTACTGAAGCGTTTTCCGAATGATTTTAATGAGAAGAGAGATATGTGTGTGTGTGTCACATATTCACTCTTTTAAACTCCATTTTCTTAATCCACTTTTGCGCCTGTCCTTGAGGGTCCACCATTAGTGGCCATCTGTGGAGATGGAGAGAGAGAGTGAGGGAGAGTGAGAGCACGAGAGAGAGAAATATAGAGGCCAGAAAAAAAATTAGCTCTCACTACAAATGCATGTCACATTATCCATAAATAGGCTAATTCATAATAATCTATAATCCCAAAATGCTGTTAATCTGGTGTGTGTGTGTGTGTAGGGAATAAATTAGCATTAGGCTATAAATGAACAATCAGAAAAAACGGAGCTTACTATTATCTTAAGCTAATTATTCTCCAATCACTATTCATTACCGCCCATTATTCATGAGATATCATCATTATTCTAATTAGTGTTAGGGGATTGGCTCTATGTGTCTGACCGGTTGCCACGGGTGACGATGACTCTGTTCTCTGTGGATGTTCCATTGACGCACTGCTGTGGGTTTAGACAGGAACACTGAACCCTGGAGAACATGACGCCTCTAAATCTCTCACCTACAGATGAAAACTGAGACAAGAGCATCTGCATGAGAACAAACAAACTGCCATCATCTGCATGACATCATAATACTATGAACTGTAAAATGACACAGTGCAATGAAAGGACAGTTAAATGACAGTGAATAGGTTCTCTGATGTCTGTCTAACACATGTATTAGTACATAAGCTTTAACCCTGAGCTGGACTGGGTCCTACAAACAGAAGATTTAGTGACACAAGAATCGCTATTACTGCTGCTCTAACTAAAGCTTCAGGATTTGAATTGAACCCAAACTCTAACAATTAACTTTGGTGCCAAATCTGTTCTGTTCTGCTCGGTTTGTGTTATAGGTATAATTTATGTCTCAAACCCAGACTCAAAATGAAGCCAAGGTGATTTTTTTGGCTAATATTGGAAGCATGCCTATAATGCCTTAAAATACTGCCTCTGTAGGCAGCCCACAAGGTTTTGGAACAGAGACTGAGTGCAGGGCAGGCTGACGCATGCACACACTGACCTCTCTGAGGTTTTGTTTCTGAGTCTGTTTTCAGCCAGCTGCCTCATTGCTCCATTCAGCCCGACTCATCCTCAACTTCATCACACCCTGTTGATACTAAACCTGAAACACACACACACACACACACACACACACACACACACGGTATGAAAACATACAAAATCTCTCCATGTTTCAATGTCACACTCATTAAGTTACTGTTTTGAAAACAGTCACAAGGGCAGCAGAACTATTTGTGTGTCCATTGTTTCTGTGATAGTTAATGCATTTGGCTGTGTGTCTGAACCTCCATGACTCTGACCCACACGCAGAGGGTAAGACCCGACCCGACACCAGGTTGGGCGTGTCTTCAACACACACTCAGAGGTGCTGTCCTTATCAACATTCACCAACTGCTTAATGAACTTGGCCTCTCCTAAAACAAATGGCTCAAATTTAGCCTCAGGCAACCACATATTTCATTTTCTTTGCATCTGTTCTGGGGTTCTGTGCTTTCCACTGCATTGTGCTGACCTTTATAAATATAGTCTGGCATGCTAATGAATTAAGCAACCTCTGCCTGCCTGAGTCTCTCTCTCTCTCTGTTTGGCTGAAGTGATGGTGGTCATACAGCAGTGTGGTGTGGATTTCATGCCTGAATCCATGTGTGACATCAGTCTAATGAAGTGATTTAATAAAGATCTGGATGTTTCTCTCTCTCGTACTCCGTTGTCTTCTGGTCTCTGTCCAGGTTGCTTCACATCTTCTGAGGATCATCACAGCCTGCATGACAGTTTCCACTAGAGGTGAAGTCTGCTGTGAGATCTGATCTCCATCATGTCCTTCTGATTCAGTGACTGAAAACAGATCAACACTTCATCAAAACATCACACCAAAGTTTAATGTGTTTGTCAATTAATGAAAAATAAATATTTGAATAAAATTTAATAAAAAACAAAGATTGTGATATTAAATAATGCAAAATGTTAAATATAAAAGTATTACATCAAAAAATTCAGCTGCAAAATGTAGATTTGCTAAAAGTGTGATCAACCTGATAAATACAGGCATCATTTTGCTTTTTGTAATCGTGATCAAATATTTCAATCCATGACCCTCTCTGAGCATTCTCTGCCATGGCATTAAATCATGTCATAAATATCACAAAAACACGACCCCACCTAACACATATCGAGAAAACACACACACACACACACACACACACACACACACACACACACACACACACACACAATAAACACAAACAAACATCATGTTACACGCCAGATGCTCAGAAACATCAGGACACACACCAGCTAACCACGAAGAACATGTTCAAAACACAAACAAACAAACACACACACAAACACACACAAACATCTTCTGCTGTTCATCTGCTGCTCTTTTCTAAACAATTAGACTCACAGACATCACTGTTTGTGTTGTTGATCTTATACAAACCGTTCCTCACAACACCTGCTCACTACGCTTCTCAGACAACTTGAGAAAAAAGACAGAGCGAGAATTTTCCGGACAAACACTTTTAGGTTGTTTAGGAGAGTTACAGTGGACAGACAGCATTGAACTAAAACAGGAAACTATATAATACTCTTCACAGCTGCAAAACACAATCACAGGAAAGACAAAAAGAAATAGTTCTACATCTTTTAACCAGAAACCTGCTCCAGCTAGTTAGTGGAGGTGACATAATTGTATCTCTTCAGTTCTGCTTTCATCATCTGAAAGAACCGGGCCATGGACTGATGCACACTCATGAAGATACTGGCCACACAGTCTGGATCCGTGAAGCCACCAGAGAAATGACTTTGGACGAGTCTCAGTTTCTACCAAACCCTGCACAAACTGGTAACAGAAGTATGCTAAACCCACTCTAATCCTTACAACAGACTTACAAAAACTCAGCACGGAACCTCCAGTTGAAGTAATTTATGCACAGTTCAAGAGCAAAACAAGAAAACGACAGACTTTCTAAAAGGAAACAGTAGATTCTTACAGTGCTAAAGGATAAGAGAGCAAAAGAGACTCCTGATGAATCTCAGTGCTCGAAATCCAATTAACCTTAATGAAAGATTCAGTGTAAACCAGCCAAGACATGAAGAACCTCACAAAGACTACAAATCAGTGTGTCACTGACGTTATTATCTCAGTATTTTGTTAATGTAACAGAGAGTCGCGGGTCATTCACAAAACCAGTTTCTGGTGGTGCAGTTCAGCAGGTCTGATCAAATACAGTTCCTATATACACACAGACACATTAATCAGTGAGAGGCAATTGAATTAAATATATACTTCAAACTGTGTCTCATCTATGTGAAAACTGTTCTGGCATCTGCAGAAATGGAACTGGACTCACTGCCTTGATCACAGTTCAAGTGGATTTTTGATATTGTGTGTGATGGTGATGATTTTAATTACATTTCTCACTTTTCTGAGTAAAAGTTAAACAGGCTTTGGACTTACTAATTCAACAAGGTAGCAGGCAATTAATTATATATACTATATATATATTTAATAGACACTGTATTATTATATTTTTATATATACATCTATACATCATATAAGTCCATCTACTCACATATATGTATATACATGTACGTGTGTGTGTGTGTGTGTGTGTGTGTATGTTGTTTTATCACAAATACTAATGTCACTGACCGGTCAAGCTTGTTAAAGTCAGTAACAGCAATCAGAGACGATTACACACACACACACACACACTCAGTGACAGCAGATGTGAACGAGTGATGTATGAGAACATTCCTCATGTTTCTATAGCACAGACGTGTGACAGTGTTATTGCACAGGGAGGATGTGTCTCGTTTTCGGTGTCTCTCACTTCATCTAATATAAAGACAGATTGTTACTCTTCATGCTATTTCTATCATTTTTGATCCGGCGGGACCACAACTACCATAGCTTTACCAAAACATAACCATAAATACAAAAGCAGGTTTCTGTATTGCCAATGAAACAGACTGAGGTGACTCGCGGTGAACTGAGACTCAGTGAGCACCTGATCTGCAGGACTCACCACAGCAGGATGTGCAGGTTCGGACGCACTCTGTCAGCTAGTCAAACGTGTTGTCTGAGTCTCCAGAACATTGTCTTTCCCAGCAGAGTTTTCCAGATCTGTACAGACAAAACATGGAAGATTAAACACAGATTTTACACATTAAAAATGCATCTTTAGAAAGACACACACACACACTTCATCAAGCTTGTGTGTTTTAAAGAACTCAGAATATTGCTAATATCTAATAGTCAGCACAGGAGGAGAAAATGTGTCTAAGATCTCAGCACTGAGGCCACATTAAACTACATAAGCGCATCATTTGGTCGTGCTGCAGTGAAGACATCTGCATCCCCAGAGCGACGTTAACACAAGTCACATTTAAAAAACGCTCAACAAAGCTGCCTTCGTCCTAAAATACCATTTTACATCTATGACAAAACCAACTTGTGAAAAGACCAGGAGGCTGATCCTTAGCATGGAATACTGGTTTACTGCAGCAGGCTACTAACCTAACCCAATCTAACCAGCGGTATTTCCTTAGTCAAACAGCTTTAAAGAAATAAGTGTCAGACTTAGAGTCTCTAAACTCTTGTTTGCAGATCTGATGTCCTCCAGCCGAAAAATCATAAACTTACAGATGAAGACGGCCAACCTGGTTCAACTGACTGCCTGATCCACCGATGAGAGCAGCAACATGTTTCCGCTGTGCTGACCGATCACACAGAGAGAGGGCGCTGTTTCCATCATTATATTCATAATGCATTTACATGCATAAATGATGTAGCGTTTGGCCAGTGCAATATTTATAAACGCTGAAATGTCAATGCATACAAAAACTCTCACACACACAACACCGTTCCTGCAGGAGCACACGCCAACGTACATCACAAAACCCCCAAAACAAATGACCACAAAGCCATAATTAGTTAAGAACGCATATGCTCATAAATATGTACATTATACTTGCTAATTTTGTAATCAATCAGTTACACACAACGGCGTGTCATTGGGCTAAAGGTTTGTGAGGCACATTCACTGATCTGCTGTAATGCCACAGTGTTCGTGTGTGTGACAGGGCAGATGTAAAGCATTCTAATGCGTGTGTTTGACAGTCAATGCATGCATGCAGCTGAGTGACATGCAGGCTGAGGGACCAGCCGGCGAATTATTTTCCCTGCTGAGGGGTTTGTAATGCGGCTACATTCTTCTTTGTGGCAATGTGAGGGGTAATTATTCATGCCAGTGGGGGATCTGAGGGCTGAAGTACGTGTGATTGAGAAAAGTTGTATTTTTACGCGTACTGAATGGAAACCGAGCAGCTGATTGGTCACTGAATTATGAGACTTGAGGGTGGGCAGTGAATTATGGGTATTGTTATGTGTCCGTAACCAAATGATGAGAGCTGTAGTGTAACTGTGCCATGAATATGAATGAGCTGATAGAATAGATCCTTTATTATCGCCAGAGCCCGTGGAATTTCTTTCTTTTATGCAACATTTAGACACGTCATCGTCAAATATGTTGATGGGACAATTCCTCTGTGGACACTGTGAAGTGTTTCGAGCACAATGATAATAGCTCAGAGAGCGCCTGTTCCAGGGCTCAGACAAGCAGATCTTTATGCCGGAAACAGAAAAATAAATGTTTACAGATGCTAGCGAAATCACTTCGTTTGGACAAAGATGGACCAACTATGACCTGCACCATCCAATTTTAAAAGTGACTGTGACAGAATCAGGGGAGTCAAAATTTCACAAGGAGCACTGGAGAATTGACTTTATCTCGAACCCCTATAATGTGTGAGAAGGAGGATAAAATTAAACTGACATCACCTGTGAGGACATGCTGACGGTGAGCGCGGTCATGTGACTGAGTCCAGCCTCTGCAGAACACTCTGGACCATTGAGGTCTTTCCTGTCCCCACTGGACCTGTCAGCAGCACCAGAACCTCAACCAGACAGTGTCCACTGTGAGCATCGCGACCTTATAGAACAGAGCACTGCAGAGACACGGGCTTATTAAAAAGACAACTGAGAGAAAATGGAGGTGGAGTTTAAAAAGAGGACACAGAGAAGGAAGCAAAAAGGGTAGAATATGGAAAGAGAGAGAGAAAGGCAGCAAAAGGGGTGGGGAGGGTTGAGAGCGGAAAATGAATGAAGATCTGCTGCAGGAAGAGGAGGTGAAAAGTCCTGATTGAAAGACCAAAAACTGAAAGATGTAGCGAGACGTCTCAAATGAACAGAGGACAAAAAAAGAGTGAGGTAGAAAAGGGCAGAAAAAAATGGACAGCCAACAAAGAGGGAGCAGAAAGAGCAGAGAGGACAAAGGACAATGAAGGTGAAAGAGCTGGACTGACATGACAAATGAGAGCAGGAGAGAGACGAAGACAGATAAAAAGATGAAATATATGAATAAACGGGGAAATTCAAAAGTCTGGAAGGGAGTCGGGGGAGAGGCCTTTGACCGAGCCTGCAGGCAGCTGGCAGAGACCCCCGAACAGGGGCACAGACACACATACCACAAATACACACACACACAAACATCTCATTTGGAAGTGTAGCACCAGCCCTTGGGCATCTTGTCGTTCATGCCGCACTGCTACTGGAGATTTAATACAAGGTGATTATTTCTCTAGTAATATTTGTGTGTCTACAGGCAGAATGGCTTGAAAATAATATCAGATGCAGAGAATGAGCAGCATGTGGCTTTATACATTTACATTTATTGTCCATACGTGCCTTAATTACACGTTTAAAACACTACTGTGATGATAGACTTACTGTAAGCCTGTTTCAGGAAGATGAATCTCAGTGTGGCTCTGTGGTGCGAGTGTCAGGTGGACACACGGCATCAGGTCTGGAATCAGGAGTGAAATGAGAACAGAACAGTTTAACAGCAAATCATGCAGCATCAGAACCTGTTCAGACATGGAGATTCTGTCTCCATTCATGAGTGTGAGAGTTCAAGCCCTCGATCCACGGCGTGTCCACTGGCCCATCAAACACAATCTACTTCTTATCAGACGTCTGAGCTTGTCCAAACAGAGAGTGTGTAACACACACACACACACACACACACACGCACAAACAGAACATGTCCTAATTCACTGTACATCTTTGTCTCTATATTATTCATGTTCTCTTCTCCTTGCCGTCAGACTTCTGTCCTCAGTTCTGTTTAGACAATTGTGGTGGCGCCTGATTCATCATTTATCATTTGTGTCTTTATCTGCTCATGTATGTCTCATTTAGAACTCAGAACTAAACACAGCACCTGGCCCATCTGTCTTATACACAGATACTTAGAGGAAACAGCAGGCCTGCAGCCTGTCTGAGTAAACGCACAACACCAGACCTGTCACACACAGCTACAGAAGTGTCACGTCTCATCTGAGCTGGGAGAGGAGGATGCAGGTCACTAAAACAAATGACATCGGCCACAGCAAACTGTGATTAGAACCCGTCCACACACATCCACTGAAGGCCAGTTCAGGTGAGACTGTTCCTGGAACAGAGGGAATAAATTAAACAAAACAAACCCCCACCCCAAAAAAAAACAAAAAAACTGGAGAGACAATAATTGGTTGGTTTTAATGATTGGCAGGTGTCAGGAGCAATCACAGCTGGTCTCAGTAGCACACGTTGTCATGGTAACCTGTGCAGGCATGACTCATGATGGTGGGAATAATGGCTTCCCTCCACCCAAAACAGCCGTAGAGCTCGTTCAGAGAGACAGACTGAAACCCCTGTGTGTGTGACAGAGAGAGAGAGAGAGAGAGAGAGAGAGAGCAGGGTTCTGCAAATAAGGAACAAGTACAGACAGGGAGTGAGAACAAACAGGAAAAATTGAATCACAGGGGAGGCCAGAGATAAAGTGATGAGAGAATTCAAAATGAAGTAAACAAACAGCTTGAGGTGTAAAATTTACCAGTATGATAATACGAATTCATTAGATCTCTGTTACCTGGCAAGAGCTTCAAGACGAGATGAAAGTGGCAAAAGCAAATGAACCAGAGCTAAATGTACCAAACGCCAGTCTGCTCTCCAGAGCTGTTCAACAGGGCACCAGATATAAACTGAGCAGAATAATGACTGAAGAGGATGTGTGAGCAGGGCAGCTGTGTCACAGAGATCAATTCTAGATTCTCAGAAGTCCTCACGAAGCAAAATTCACATCGAACAACTGTTTACAACCAAATTACACACATCTGATCGTAAAACCACTTCTGCTCTGAATGTCTTAGGTCTGTAATGCTATTTGGCACCAGTGGTTATATTGTTATTTTTTAAAAGGATTATATCATCGATCTATTATACATTGTTTATTAGCTTTTGTTCATTTTCCTGACAGTTTGCTGATGGCTGCCTCTAAATACTGAATTGTTAGCTTTTAAATCTGGAGCTTTCAGCCTCACTCCTCATGACTCCATACTGTCTGATTTATACATGTGACCTGGTTCTGGTTTACAGCAAAAAACTAGACCAGTCCTGCCAGATCTGGACCATTAACACTAGCAATAAACATAAACATTACGAGAATTATGAGCTTTCAGATACAGATTCACATGATTACAATATTCACACACACATCATATTCCAAACAGGCCGGAAACTCCACAGGTCCTCAGACAACTTCAACCCTGTAGTGCATGAAGTAAATACGCATTCAGGTCCTTCTGTGTCCTGACAAGGCCGCGTCCCACAGAGATTCAATTACAATTAGTCTGAAAATATTACAAGCACTACTTGAGATCATTGTTTTTAATTGGAGGCATGTGGTCCACTAACAAACCAAAAACTTACCAAATGGTGAAAACACCCAGCTGAGACCTTACATGCACAATTAAGAGCACACACTGTAGAAACAGCCGAAAAATGCATGCAGGGCCAAATTAGAGGAATATACATTGATTATAAGGGCACAAAAACAGGCAATTCAAGTCTGAAAACGTAATTTAGTGATTGTACCATTATAAAATCCTGTCAAATGAAGCCGATAAAAGAAACAGTAAAAAGAATCTCCAGTCAAACTGTTCCACTGACATCTACTAACACTCTACAGACAGACGCCACAATAAGCCTGTGATTCTGATTACACAGAAACACAAATGACTCAGTGTGTTATCCAGCATATGTGCCCTGTGAACAATGAGCAGCACCTCCAGTACATACAGACTCAGCAAACACAATTCAGCAACATGAAACACACAGCAGAATAACCCAAGAACAAGATGAACGATGTTTCTCTATAGCCAGCAAAAGTAAATTAATACATGAGAGTATTTCATCATGACACATTCAGAAAGTTCAATGAAATCTGTGGAAAGTATTTCTTCAATTTGCTCTAGAAAGCAAACAAACAGTTTCCCACTAGCAGGCAACACAATGAACGCTGGACGCTAGCAGTACAGTATGTCTTACCATCATGACTCTTTAACACCTAGTGACTCAGTCTCTTCTTTGGCAAATGTACCATTAGTTGTCATACTAATGAAGTCCATTAAAAGAGAAACAGAGAAGAAGGTGAAGTGACAGCAGGGCCGAACGAGAAGTCACACACACACACACACACACACACTGTTCCAGCCGGCTGTGGACTGATCAAAGTGAAAGGCGAGATGAGACGAGATCTCTGATTATTGGAACTCCATTTCCTGTGATCTTCAGGGTGTTGGCATAGACAAACACAGGGTTTGTGAACCGGATGAGACAGCGAGCAGCTAACCAATCAAACTCACACACCTCAGCCGTTCTTCTCACTCGTTCTCCTCTTTTAATTCCTTCTGGAGACATCAGAAACCAGTTTCTCATTATCTTTCCTCTGTCTCTGTTAGTGTTCAGCTGAAGTTACAGAACACCTGCCCTCAGCAGATGACAACAGCTGGCATTTCTAAACACAGCCTGTAAACTCAACAGCATGGAGCTCACAAGCCATTTTACTTCTGAAACATGACACACTTCTGAGTGAAACAGGACATATAACAAGAACAAACAGAACAAGACACGTCACTTAATCTAGTAAGACTGTCTGGATGGTGATGGATGTTTGTGATATCAACCATAAAGCAAAATTGTTTCAGAGGAGGAGTAAGTTTAAATTTTAATAAATTAACTTCTGATTAATCTTCTCACTGTGCTAAAAGATTATGAAGATAAAATATTTTTCTTAATAAATAAATATATCAATAAATAAATAATTCACACAAGACCAGAAACAACTATTAATAAAGTAAAATGGGTCAATTTTAAAATCATGAGTTGACTAGGACTGAACAATATTGAAGAAAAATATGCGTTAACTTGCTAAATAATGTGACATGCAATATCACAACAACTTCGGAAAGAGAACAGACAAGTTTTACCGTCTCTCTGCTCAGCTCCAGACCCCTCGTAACCCTGAAGTGAACAAGCAGGTTTAGAGAATGGATGTGGAATGGAAGTGTTAAAATCGTTTAGTTATTGCAAACTCATGCGATATTCACATTTACCATATTTAGATCTATTGTGTTGCCTTGATGTACAGCTACACCCTCCCTCATCCACCCTTCTCTCTCTCCCTCCATCCGTCCGTCCCTCATGAGGAAAAACTCTGTTCACTCATTGGTGCAGAGGTTGTATTCTCCGTACAGCTCACCCAGGGTTCAGGGGGCACTCCTAAAGGGTCATCAGCAGAGATCAAAGGTCAGAGTTCAAAGCAGCCGGAGAGGTAATGAATCAAGTGAGATGAGAGGAATCAAACAGAGACTGATGCACAGGAGACTCAGAACTGTGTGTGTGTGT
>JAZGTJ010005226.1:0-28151 GCA_036877575.1 Botia almorhae | reverse complement strand
CTTTTGATTACAGTGAACATCTATGTTACTGTATGCTTCTACAGAAACCCATTTATATATAACACACATGTGCAGCTTTTGTTCCTGTGCAGGGGAAGAGTCAGAGGACAAGTGAAGGTTATTAAAGGAAGATCAAAGCAGCATTTGTGGAGAGACACTTTGTCTCAGTCTCAGCTGCTTCCTGTTTGCTCTGACATTCAGTACCGCTGCTCACACTCCAAACGTATGAAGCAGTAACACACCATGCCGGCTTTTGATGTTTCAAAGCACCAGATGTGAGAGAAAACTTGACAATCAGGCATCATCAAGTAAGCAGAAGAGGTTTGTTTGTGTATTTGTTTGTTTTATTCATTATTGAACAGGAGTGTAGCTTTGTTTCATGCACATCATAAAGCCATCATAAAGTCATGCACATCATAGAGCAGCAGACTCTTACCAAAAATGTAAATATTAAAGACTTGTAAAAGAAGATTTGTGAAACTTTTGCTACATTTAGAAAGTGGATGGTTTACAAATGGTCTGTGCCTCAAATGCTAATTATACACGGCTAATTTTGACTTGGAGAATTGTATGGTAGATATCACCCAACTCACGCTGTCTCACAGCATGGCCTTCAGTGTCTGTGTGAGCTCCCAGTTTCTGTTTCTGAGTCAACATTAACAACATTTGCTTTATTTTAACATCTTGTTTTCTTGTGCCGGTCTTTCCGTGTTGTTGGCAAGGCTACAGCGGTAATGATTATGATTAGTGAGGACCCAAACACTCAATTGCTGTGTTACAGCAATTCAAAAGGAAATGATGCGTTTTTCCTTTTAACTAGAGGTGATCCTTTAGTTAAGGGAACTTATTTTAGGTTTTTATCTTTCAGTTTGTTTTAGTTTTTTTATTTGGTTGTTTCGTTGTTTCGTTCTGAACAGCAGAAATTAAATGAATTGAAAGTTTTTACATCATGAAATGAGAAGTCAGTTAATTAGGTGCCTTTGCCAAATCTGTTAGTCTCCAAGAACTTTAATTAAAAAAAACAACTTAAAGTCCAAATTTTTCTTTAAAAAGTGAGAAATGTCATTACCATCACTCACACACACATCAAAAATTCACATAAACACATTATACCCAAACCCACTTTATGACTAATCAAAGCCATGATTAAATCTTTATTCCAAGATGCAGATCTTTTGACATAGATGAAACACATTTTAATTTAATTAAGTTTCAGTTTGAAGTTTCTGTTATCAAGCTTTTAAGAAACCAAACAGCCCTTTTTTAAAGAATCACCCATACTTGTAAACAAATACTATACCATATATACAAGTACATCCATTCATTGTCTATACTGCTTATGTCAGTTGGGGGTCACTGGCTGTGCTGGAGCCTAACCCAGCTGTCTAGGCAGGGAACCACCCTGCACAGGTGGACTAAAACACAGCTTTGCCATAATGATTTTAATAATAGCACAAACAAACAGGCATAAACACAAAACATAAATACATCTCGCTTGAACACCAGTGATAACATTCTCTGCTGTAATGTTCTGACCATCCAGAACGTGAGTTGTAAATCCTTTAAGTAAAGTTATGCCCGTTTGTGTGAGCGAATCGTAGAACAGTCAGTCAGGGTGAAAAGCTCATTCCCGGTCTAAATGGGTATTTACACCACACAAGACAGACTGTGAGTGATATGGCAGCTGTGCATGCAGGTCAGCCACACAGCCAGACCAACAGGCCTTGCTTATGAGGGTCAACAGCAGTCCTGAGCTGCGGAACAAGACCATCAAATCCACCAGAGAAACTTACTAGTGCCTAAAAGGTCTTCAGCTTCTCTGACCTTCTCCAGTCAGCCACTGCTTCAATAAGAGCACCTAAACCGTGTGACAATGCAGTGCTGAAACAAACAGTACTGTGATGATGGAGTTGGGAGCTTAACATGATATATATTATATATTGTATATGATATAATATGATATAATTTTTAACATTGTTTCTGATGTTTTCTAGGACTTTATAGTACTGTGGTCTCTAGCTGCTTTGTAACAATATAACAATTAATCAGTATTGCATACCCTGACTTTTAACATACCCACAAAGAGCACATGTTTGCTCTCATCTACTTCAGCCTATGGAAGCATTTTTTTCTTCCAGCACTTTGAATGTGATACTGCATGACAATTGCTGACAATCTGAATCAAGTCAATCTGAAAATAGGAAGTAGGTTCCAAATTCAAAAGTTCCATATCAAAACATATCATTCATTTTCATGACTTCTGGCATTACAGACATACAGTAGCTGGTATCAACACCATTTGCTGATGCTTTGGAGGCCAAAGAACTCTAAGAAATGCAGTGTGTTTTACTCTATAACATTGACATTTCATTCATTAGGTTTCCATTCTTCTAAAATAAATCTTTAAATATCACGCTCATGCAAATTCCATTTTCTCATTATCAACATAGACCAACAACATATCTAATCATGTCTAATCCGAGACTAATCAACATAGTAACAATGTGTTATGGCACATTATGCAACAATAGCATGCACTATTTGATTGTGGTTGTGTTTAAGTTGTGATATGTACTGTTTATTGATGACAGCAATATTACAGTATTTAAATTAAGATTAGGGAAATTTTGTGTCATAAATATTTTGGTCATAAAGCACAACTGATTCCTCATCAACAATTTAAAGTAAAGTTACTTGGACATCTGATTTGCCTCATCTCTGTTTTTACCATTAAAGTGAATCACGATTCAGTCTGCCCTGATTTCACAATCTTGACACTTGCCCTATTCATACTCATAACAGCTGAAAGTGGGAATTTAAAATCCAAAAATAGGACAAAAGCCTGAGGTAGAGAGAGCACTCACCCCTGTTATCTTCTCTAATAACTCAACCTGAGAAACGCGTGGCCTCAGACCTTGTGATTAATGGCCCCTCGCTTGGCCTTTGTATAACTACATACCATCTTTAGGCCTTAAAGTCATTTCCAAGGTTATTGCTCCTTCTCTGAAAAACACTGTTAATATGCATTGCCCTTTTAAAGGCTGTAGAAATCCCATGGTGAAAACATACTGCAGGCTGCATTATTATTTACTAATGCGTGAATCCAGACTCAGAAGGGCGATTTTATTTTAAAGCATAAACATTTGTAAGGTTATTGTTATAATTGATTGAATTTTTGTTGCAGGAGCAGGTATGCGATGCACTCGTAAAAAATGATGGCCGAGGGCACCGTATTACTTGTGATAGATCTTTCGGGGAAAGATAATAATCGCACAGAGGATAAAACCTCATCCGTGGTGTTTTATTCTTGTTATTCTTTGTAATTCAATTTCCCCTAAAGCTTTACAATGTCTATAAACCAGGAATTCTCTTCTCTGAGACGGAAATTGAATACAAATTGCATTCCAGGTTGTCAATGATGTATGTTCTCAAAGTTTAAGACTTCTCAACAGTGTCCTGGCTGCAAACAGCTTGCGGCAACGACGATTCTTGTGTGGACAACCTTTTGCATCCTGCTTCAGAAGGAGAGATTCAAATCAATATACGAAAATGTATGAGAAGATGATTCTTTGTGGATTATGCATGCATGCTTTTCATAGACCGATCAAAATGAACAGAAGACTAACAGAATAACACACATGCATGTTATTGTCTGTTCACAAGTATGACTATTGGATGTCCTGAAGCACTGTTCTGAACTACTGCTCCATTAATAATAAGAGCCAAGTCTGCTTCTAGCTGCTGCAGGGCTCATTTCCTGATCATATTATAATGGCATCACTTCCACTTCCTCCCGATGGCTTTGACTCAGCATAATTCTAAATATATTCTCACACACACGGAGAAAAATGACCTTAGGCTGAGGGTGATCACTCACACAACCAACAGAGCACTGCAGAACTTTAATGAGGGCCTTTAATTAATGGTTGGTGAGCTTCCAGCAGAGAGGTAGAGGAGAACAGGTTAAAAAGGGGAAAAAGGGTCGACACCTGAGGACATTACCGCTCACTTCTGAGATTATATCCCCTGATACAATGTGAGAAGCCTTCACACAACATTAGGGTGATAAATAAACACAGCAAATGCAAAAACAGCACAGAGGCTCGCCAAGGGTGTTTACGACGTTTAATATACGTTCCGCTAGGCAAACATCTAACACCCCTCTATTTTTCACCCTAATCATGGATGCCAAAGTTTTGTAATGGGGCTGCAGCCACTCTGCGAGAGTCACTAATCTGGCGCCCCGTTTAAATCACAGACACGCACGCGATAAACCACCGGGGCCAATTAGTTATGATGTTAAACCACAGACACTTAGGACTCATCCAATTTAAGAAACAAATAAATTCCGAGGGCACTTACTTCGGTGGAGTGCTCTCAGCAGCCTGTTGATGCTGATTAAATATCGGCGCACGGCGAGGGAGGCACGTCGCATTTATTACCCTGCCTCTCTGTTTGAGTTCCTCTCTGTTTATAGGATACATTTTTAAAGTAAATGATTCTATGCTCAGGGGACTTCTCTGTTGCCTTGAAACATTAGAAACAACAACAGCCTGTACATGGACCCCGCATGCTATGAAAACATCAGAGAAATGGAAATCGGAGGGATGAATCTGGGTCATACACTTTTAGGAAATGGTGCTCTTGTTCAAAGTGTGGAACGGAAGGGGGTGGCTAGATGTTTCTTCAAATGACACTGGAACATGACGCGCACAGAGGAAAATGCTACTGTATTGTCGGGGAAAGAATTACTGGCCTGCTGTAGATATTTGATCTGATCTAATGATAAATACGCACTTTCAATTCCGGTCACATTTGCCATCCAAATAAGGTCGTTTTAACCAATAACAGAAATGGCCTTTGCGTTTCATCTCATGTCGTATTTACGTGAAAGTATAAACATTGAACTGGGGTTTGCACAGAGCTGTCACTTTCATTTTTATAAGTTATAGGTCAAAACGTTTTCAAGTGGCACACTAAAGTTAAGAATTTCAGGCAGAAATATATTAGCCTACTTTTGTAATCATTATGTGATTAAACATCGGTGTGGATGGCAAGTGGACTACAGTGGACACAAAATAAAAACTTTTTAAGCATTTTTAAATATTTGTTAATATTTTAAGCATTTGTAAGTATTTGAATTTTTATTTCTGCCATTTTACCCTGTGCAATACTTGTTGACAAAAAGTAAATCAGTAAGTAACAAATTAAACGGTTAATCCCAATTATGTGCACAACAATGAATGGTCATCGTGGGTGGTTAGTCAGTCGTGACAGCCTCCAGCAGTGGTGAATGCAGAAGGTTTTGTGATAGGTTGGAATACATCTATTGTAATAAGTTCTGCTGCACAGCTGTTACAGAGGAGTTTAATTCACATAATGGTCCTTTTCCGGTAAAACAACACAGACTGTCACTTCTAATCACGTACAGTACAGAAGTACAGTACAGTATTGTAGGTGATATTTGCCTTCCAAATGCTGGTTTCCAGATGCTGTTTAGGAGTTACCATTGAGTTACCATTGAGTTACTATTGTTGATACTATAACACAGCATACATTGTCACTGTTCAAGCGTATAATTTCAGAGCAGAGAATGTACTTTTGATTGTTAATAATCCATAACCAGAAAATCCCCACAAAACATTATAGAAGGTTTAAATCAGTTTATAAGATTCCAGTGAGAGTTAATACTGATCTATGCGGTTTCTTCAAAAGATCCCTGTTACTTTCCATTAAATTATATAACAAGAAACTACATACTAGATCTATAGAGCACATGCTTAACATATTCCAACGTATTCCAACAAGTTTCTATAATATGAAAACCTACATTGTTTACACTGGGTCTGGAGATTCGGTGAAAAGCCTCAAGATAATCTTAGCTTGTTCATTATGCTATCAGCCACTCAGAGGCGAAATGACAGAAATGTCACCGCCTGAGCCATAATTACATTTCTAAACCCTGTGCAGGAAAGATAAACACTGCTGCCGCGTCTATATTAATACAGCTACTGGGGGAGTCATCCATAAAAGAGCTTCACAAATATGCAAATGAAAAGTCATTTGTGACATCAATAAATGCACAGGAAATCATTTGAGGGTCTTCTGTGCATTACAGCTCCTGTGGCAACTACTCCCAAACTGAACCTGCGCATGCAGCCCTTTTTTTAAAATGGCTGGTGGAAATTACAGAGAAATGAGAGAGTACATTCTGTTTAGTTGTTTCGTTTGTTTGTTTGTTCTGAGAGAAAGATTAATTATTAAAAACACAACATTTCCTTGATGTTCAGCGTGGGCTTGTTGTATAATTCAACACTCAAAAAAGTGGCTTCAGTTTCCTAGTTCGACTCTTGGTGCCGGCCAATTCTCTGCAGACCTGGAGACAAGTGAGCGGAGAGCTGTCAATCAAGCCGTGACACAGAGGTCCGTGTCACAGCAAAGAGACAGCTGTGCCAATCTCATCTTTGAATGTCAGTGATTGGAATCTAGAAGCTCACAAAAGAGCAGCCAAATGAGGCTTTTCTGCAAAATCTACCTCGATTGTCATTCCCAGTGACATGAGGTTCTGAGGAGGTGCGTGACTCTGGGTCTCTGATTGTCAGTCACATGCAGTGCAGTTTCTATTTCATATGTAGTGAATCTGAGGGAAGAAACAAAGAAAAGCTACAGGAGACTGAAGAACCTAAATTATGTAAAACTTTTTCTCTACATGTCATATTTGGGGCTCAAAACTTTTTAAAAAGGAAAATAGGAACAGTATGTGATCTATAGCATCTTGTTCAGGAAAGATTTCTGTTCACTGAATTCAATGCGCTCATGCTTGGAGTAACACAGAGCTGAACGTATGTTTGAGATGTGTTGAACCAGAGGAAACATAAACGCACAGCAGTGGTACTCATTGGAGGTTTGACGTCTTTTAACCAACCACAAACCTTACAGTCTTTACGCCCATGCGTGGTCGCTATTATCTGTTAGCGCTAAAATCTGTCATCGTTCAACTGTCATCTGAAGCATCACATCAGGGACACAATGGCGGTCTTGAACGTTCAGCGTTTCCAGTGGTGTCACTTACAGAGTCTGCCTGAAAATTTGGAGAACTCAACGCAAATAACATCAGAGGCAAGAAATAAAACAAAAACCCATGTAAACAAATAAGTCGCAAAGTGGCTGTCACGCTCGGCAGAGAGGATCGCATCAAGAGCTGGTGTCATGGAGAGCTGGTGTCATGCTGATTTGAGAAAAGGATGACAGAAAAGAACCGCAGCTGTATTGGTCTTGATTTGTTTGTTGTTGTTGTTTTTTTGGAAGGATGATGATAAGGCTGTCATGGTTTGTCTTTATTACGCCTTAAGATTCAAGATCTCATGGACGGGAGTGTTTGACGAGAGTACAAGAGGAAGCGTCGGAGAAGCTTCAAAAGCTGTGGAGCAAAGAAACAGTTTTATCGCTGCCAGTGAAACCATCATGACCGTAAAAGGTCCTCAAGAAAACCATTAAGAGGCTGTTGTCCATCTGCACCAATGTCTATTACAGGATAAATCCAACAATGCACTGGGAGCAAAGTGATGCCTATGCAGTGTTGCAAACACTGGGCAAATATTAGGGGTGGAGGCAAAGTTCCTCTGAATAAATACAATCAAATGGCTTCAGGGGAGGAATTGTGAGCTGTATGGGGCATGTAAAAAGAAATGGACAGTCACAAAATAAAAGGGCAGTTCTGAATAAAAACAAACATCTAACCATTTCTTCTTCTTTTCAGAGTAGTGAAGCAGCCCCTGTGGAAAAGCAGAGTGAAGTATACAGCATTGTAATTGTGATTTCAATTGTCTTTCATTTATAAGTCATGGTCCCTATTCGTTCATGCACAATTCAGTGATTTTACAAGCAAGCATAAAACAAAGGGAAAAAGTTAGATTCTGTATCTCCTGGTAGCTGAACTGAAGGCCACAGTAAAAATTCATATCAATAAATCAACACATCAAAAGCTGAATAACCACAATACATGAAGACGGGAAAAAGGGGGAAAAGAGATCCACAATCATAAAAGCAATAAATGAGCTGAGAAGCTCCATCAGGAGAACATTACAGCATTTCATCAAGCAATTATCAGCTCATGTGACCATTACCGCCACACGTTTGAGAGACATGGCTCACTCAAAGCAACATCAAGATTTCGCCCAAGCACAGTTTAACAACCTCCTGTAGACATAACCTTTAAAGAGATATTTGAATGGCCCTCACCTTAAAGTAATGATTCTGCATTAAAAGTGCCATGAATGACTCTGGCAATGTCCTCCAAGCATACAGTTAAAAGGAGGCGACCACTTAACATTGAATGACAGAGAAAAGACAATGATCATTATGAGAGAACAAAGATAACTTATAGAATAAGGAAAGCATAAGACCAATCATGTCGACTTCAGCCAAGACATTGTTTTCCAGTTGGTCCAGATACGCCGAGCAGGCTGAGCGAGAACGCCTGCAACCGTTCCAATTCTTTGACTAATAAACTTCAGTCCAGTGGCAACAGGGAATTTTGAAAGGCTCAGAAACATCTATCAGTCGGGTGGGAAAAAGGTAAACTTGGCAGATGCATCTGGCTGAGATCTTCCATTAATCTTAAGAGCGAAGTGTAATTAGGACGGGCTTTATGAGTTCACGTGATGTCATAAATAACAGAAAGGCAGCGGCCTGAGGAGAGAGGAGCTTGTCTTCTAATGACCCGCGGAGGTTGTGTGAACAGCCAGGTGTCAACGAGGACTTTGAATTATGTGTCTGCTGTGTTTAATTTCAACATAATGAACAGTTGGCAACCCAGCAGATGCAGACCCGCAGAGGGCTTCTGTGGCTAAATATTTATGCATAAGCTATTGGACAAAAAAAGAGGTAATTTAACTGTACCGCGCACTTAATTCAACTTTCTACTTAGCGATTCTGAGGATAAATTAGCTTAATAACAACACTACACTGCGCAAAGGCTGCAGCCAGCATTCCGATCAATAGAGATCTGAAGTGTAATTTGAGTAACACAAAGGCATGTTTTCAAAAAGGATCAATTGCTGGTGCTGCATTGAGCTTCAAGGCAGTTATGCAGGCGGCGAACTGCTGCTCCAGATAACCAGGCACTGACATTACAGAAAAAACACAAAACAAGTGTGATAGATTCATTTTAAAGACATGAAATGGAATTAACTGCATGCAATTAACTGCATGCAATAAACTGCATGCAATAAACTGCATGCATTCAGCTGTAATGTGATTTGAGCCACAGGATTTGAGAGGACCATGATAAGTTAGGTTATGATATTACTCGGTTGATATTATTTTCTCCCCACCTGCTCAGGTTTCCTTCTGTTGTCAATTCAAAGCAACATTTTTTTATCAGAATATCACACATGAATCGTGCACAATAAGATCAAGGACATGCGTTAAAAACGAGTCCGTTTTGATTTCAATCAGTCTTGAAAGCAACAGGAGCACAAAAGAACTTTTAAATAATTTTCACACAACTATTTTTATACAAAAAGTGATTAGTATTGACTATGTCTGTTAAGATCCCAAAAAGATAAAAACACAGAAGCAGTCCATACAACTTGTGATCTACATTCCAAGTTTTCTGCAGCAATTAAAGTATGATAGCCTTGAATGAGAACCAGCATATTTCAGCCATCGTGATCAGAACCTTCTGTTCTATGGGAGCTGCAAAACTTTTTGAAGAAAAAATATCTACAATAAAGAAAAATATCTACAATGCTGGTTCAAAAGACATAAGTAAATGCTGTAAATAATAAATTTCATTAATTAAACTTTTCATTAATAAAAGTTGTAAAAAATGTTTTTTGGCTGAGCTGCCCCTTTAAGAATGGGACCAGCCACATGGCAAAAAACTCCCCAGAATCAAACAGACAAGCGCACATGTGCAACCCTTGAGGTTAGTGTTACTCATATCTCTGAGGATAGTCCTGTCACTAATGTCAGTTTGCTCTTTCCATCTGTTGTCACATATCTTGCTGTATACCTCTCCTCTCTCATTCTCCTCCATCCATTCCTAAATGGCACATACATTGGCATAGCCTGAAGATAAATTGGCACTCTGGGCAGACAGTTGCTCCCAACTTTACAGACTAATATCTATCTCCGTTTTTCCTACAGTGGGGTGATTGGTCTCAAGCTGTTCCCCAGCCAGTTCTGTCATCTATCAGGCTGTGCAATATGGCTGCTAAAGCTGTAGTCATTCTTATAAATCCAGCACCTAGCTGTATCTCTCAGTCGCATAGAGTGAAACAAACGCTAATAAAGATTCACTGAGCAAACCTAGCAAACATTCATCAAAGTCAGCATCTATTTTCCCCATTAAGAGATCAAAGATGTTCTGTGGGGCAGTAATTAAATTGGATAGTATTTAAAAATGACTCAAAAATATCCTAATAAGAATCAAGGTCTTTCTTGTTAGTGGGCCCAGCTGACTTTATTGAGGTTTGTTTCAATTCATGTACATTAAATTAAAGAGAGAGAGGGAGAGAGTTCATTTCTAAAGGAGAATAAATGAATTTGAAGACGTAATTTTGAGACCTTCTAACAAGCCTGAAGGATTTCTCACAATATTAAAAGATACTTATCTTTAAGATACTTATAAGTTCATTTGAAATGGTAAGAAGAGAAAACATTTGCTGGAATGTATGAAATGACTTTTAAACAGTCTGTCGCTGGTGAAATAAGCTATGGACACGGCAATTACTCCTTTTTTTGTTGTGATGTACAGTGGAATGTTTCTCCACACATTTACACAACAGAAGCTAATATGAAGAATGTCCAAGCTGTTATTTTCCCTTTTTACATGCAATGGGAATAATTTTGCATTTTTCAAGGGTTAGGGGTAAAGATTAGGGACCAAATGTCTTCACAAAAAAAAAAAAAACCTAAAATCATCTTCTATGTGGGCACCAGCCAACAGCAGAAACAAGGACAATGGCCTAATACTAGATACTAATAGGGTACTAATACTAATATTAATGTCTTAACACTAATCATGTTTTAATTAATATCTTAAATGCAGGAAGATTTCTGTAAAGGTTTGGGGGACAGAAAATATCCTCAGCTTTCTGGGAAAAAACATGTGTCTGTGTAGAGTAAAAAAAAAAGTATTGGGAGCAACAAGAAGGAAGTCGAAACACGTTACTGTAACGTTTTGAGATATAATTCTAATTCCGTTGAGAAATCAACACCCGCACATATTTTAACAGATTTTTGTGCACATATCTGGCACATATTGCAACTTAATTCTAAAGAGATCCAACAATTTAGAAACAAACAATTAAGTCTTATACTTAAAAAGCACCCAAAAAGCTTTGCTCCATAATGCATGTACACACAACTGTGTACCTGAAGCTGTGCATGTAAAGAACTGTTTTCTGAAAGGTCGCTAATGATCGTAATAGTCTGAGTGTTCCTGTAACACGTGTACTTTAAAAAATTGAATGCACTGTAACCTGCTTTTGATAAAAGTGTTTTCCATTTGCATAAATGTGAATGTAATAGCTCTTAATAGATTTTGAAATGTATCTTCTCCAAGTAAAAAGCAGAAAAGATCTATATCTAGCGCTAACGTATGCAAAAATGATCAATTTCCACGGTACGATAGGGCGTAACTGGTACTGTTTTAATTTTAAACTCTTTCTGAAACGGTGTGACACACTGCAGACGAGAACCAGTCGATCTCGATTTGATTGTGAGGTGGCAAAAACATGAATGGCATAATTACTCCACATAAATTAAAGCTCAAGTGAGCATGTAAGTCGATTAAATACACAGAGATGAGACCGATTGTGAATCATCACCTCTAACAACAGAAGAACGGCACTGCTTCACGTGATCAATGTCCCTTGAGAGAGAGGCTTGGTCTTACAGAATTAATGCACAGCAGATGCACAGATCATTTGAAAAAATGACATAACCTTGAGTTTGACTTATCATTGAGGCTATGAAGCGCTTTAATTTTCTCTCTGTAAGCGTTACTGCCTGATTTCTGTTTTACACTAGATCTGCAGCCAAATTGCACATTTTACCGCCAAAGCACAAAGTGATAAAACTATTTTTTATATTTTAGGCTTATCGGAAAAAATAGGAGTTCTGTTACAATGCATGTTATCATGCCTAAGAGATTAACTCTCTTGTCAGAATATATATGCGGCTTAAATATATCTGATGGTGACAAAATTCTCAAAAGCGCATTATATGCACATTTTGCATAATCATTTTCTTTCCCTCTGGCTTGATGAACATACCCTTGACCGACCGCCCAATTTTACTGTTGGTATTTTTTTTGCCAATGACAAATATATCACCTTGCTTGGCGGATTTTAATGTCATAAATCTCAGCTCGTTCTGAGAGGAGCCATAAAATAAAAGAGACCTCACTTTCCTCAGATAACAATCACTCGGGTGGAGAAGTCAGTGAAAACTGCAGTAATTCAATGCAAGCAGCTCTTAGATCACCCCGGGACAAATAAAGAGAAGATTAACAGACTGCTGCATACAGACACTTACGTAACGTTTAACTGCATTGATATACATAATGACACAATGATATGATTTTGTTTCTACATTTATTAAGTTTACCTTGAACCTCAGTTCCATGATCTAATCTCCAGGTGTCTATGTTTAGGCCCAGTATTATTTCGTAAATTATTCCAAGCTGTTAGCCTGTGTGAAGTTTACAACTTAATATTGGTTTAATTTTTAAAATGTGATTTTGAACTTATTACATGCAAAACATACACAGACCACTTTGGTTTGATCAATACTGAGCTTTAGAATTCTGAGCTACATAATTCCACAGAATTAACATGTGTTAGTGTTGTACAAAGGCCTGAATACAGTTTTGGATAGATAATGCGAAATAATTAGATACACATCAGCATGTGCAGTAATTCTTTTCCGATACAGTGAATACTAAATGAACGTGCTGTTATTTCATTATTTTCAATAGCTGCTATACCCTAAAACTCTGAAAATTTACTATAATTAGTACACAGTGAGCAATCACGCACATGGTCCGTGTCACTCTCACGGCTAAAGACCGAGAGAGGAAGTAAGAGCCCTTCAGTGGCTTTCAATCTCTTGTAATAGTGTTATTATCTTAATGGAGGTGCCAAACACACAAGACTGAAAAGGTCCGTGTGTCTTTGTTTTGTGAGCCTGAGAGTAAGTGGTTTTATATTACCCCGCTTCGCTATATGCTCGCCGCTCAATATGAAACGCGCATTACTCCTGGGAGCCACGGCGAACAGCCCAAAACATTGCTCCACCCTCACGAGATGAGGCACATCAGAGTAATCAAGTATAAATTGTCATCTTTTCGAGAGGGTCACGCCGCTGTTCCTATTAGGGGAGCAGGGCATCAAGTGTGACTGCAGGTGGTAATGATGGAAGGCGGAATGTTTCATATGAATTCCAAGTATGAGAATATTAAGGAGGTGAGTTTGTGCATTCTTCTGCTGCCGCTCATACGTTTATCTTAAAGCTGGTCCATATAAAAAAAAAAACTGCATTAAATTTCTTCATACACAAAGAAATCCAATTATCTTTACCCTTTTTCCGGGAGAAGCGCAATTACAGGGAAACAATGTGAAGTTGATGACTTTTGATAACAGAATGCCATGGGATCGCGGAGAAAGGATGCGTGGTCTATTAGATTCAAACGCCGGACACTATCGCTGCAAGGTGAGACATTCAATTACATCATTCCCCCAGGGTCTGATCACTTGGCTGACTGAGACCTCCTTCTCCTGCACCCAGCACCTTCCCCCGTGACGGCACAATTTAATTCATATTCAGTGAGATGGAAATGATGAGGAAAAAAAGCACTCATTCTGTCCCGATCCAACGCGGTCGCCATTAACTTGTATATCATCAGACATCCTATTAACTCTCCAAGTTGAACCCTACCCCCGTGTTACGCACCGACTTGGGGCTGAACAGTGAGGAACATATAAAATGCCTCTTGACAATAACTCAAATGTAAAACACAAATTATAAAATACCTTTTTATGTCTGTTGATTATTCAGAAATTTCCTTCTATTCCCCGTTTGCGTGACCCTTTATAATGCACAACCCACAATTCTGTTTAAATGGTGTGGTGCACTCCAAAGCCATGCTTTCACTGTCAGCATGGCATGTTCATTACCATAATGTACATTTCCAGTATGACACTAAGGGTAATTGCAATTACTGCATCTCTTTCCATTCTCACTTTGCTGGTAAATGGAACGCACCAATAATTCCTGTGTCTCGAGTGACATAAACCTGCTTGGCTCAATCCAAGGATGCCTAAAGTTCCAGAGGTCACCGCACCCTCTACCTCTGTTGCGCTTCCGCCCCAGGTAGTTAACGATGGCAAACCTCTCAACACACAGATGAGTGGTGAAGCAGTGAGATAGGATTGCTTGGATAGCCTCTTCATAATGCTCGTGGGCCTTCGCAATGTCACGCTCAATGCTGGGGTCTTGTTAGGAGCCGAGGGAAGGTTATCAGTCCTGACACGCGCTTATCAGCGCACGTCCATCTCGTAGCTCTGGCTCTGTGTACGCCATCCACTGAAGTACACAGATGCTGTTTACTCGTGCCAGGAGTGGGCCGCCACAGCTAATTCAACATGATTGTTTCCCAAAGCGGAGACAGCAGAGATTTTGAAGGGAAGGAGGTACAGAGCTCAACACGGTTTCTCCTCAACAAAACAGACAATGTCTCCCTAGAAGAAAGGAACCCAGCGCCTGTCATCCAGTACTCTTCCTATCGCACACCATTTTGTTAAACCTCGCTTAGCATCACTGAGGGAGGATTTTCAGGATTCGAAGGCAGATTGAATCATGGGTAATTGCTATCGGATAATAAGAGAACACACAAGGCAGGTTTATTCACCAGTATACTTGAGGGCTTATTGGCACAATACGTCCGTCATCAATTATTGCTTTCCCTCAGACAAGTGCACAATAACAGGCACTGGGTTTCACCTATCGAGCTGGTAAACTCAAGCTCCTTTATAAGGGAGAAGAGTGTGTGACATGAGGGGATTGAGCTGGATCCTAGAGACCGCCCTGCCCTCAGTATAATGACACACACGCTCAATCCACTAATCATATCCTCATAAAAACTGCTGGAAAATGAACAGACTCTACTTTACTTCATTACATGACATGAAATATTCAGATGACAGAGTCTACGTACAACTATGAGTCCGCTATTGTATATAAAGTACTTCTCAATGTTTTTACTAAGAGAACTGAGCACTTTTTTGTGGCAAAAAAATCAGTAAAAAGCCTAGCTGTCACATTGCTGTAATTTGCTGTAAAGCATCTATGAATTCCTCTCAGAAGGGCGATCTGAGTTGTTGCCCGCAGAATGATTTTTGAGGAAATTAGGAAGGGAAAGTCAGCTTAGACCGAAAGCACAACACTCTGCATGAGGTGTTGTGATATTTTTGTCCCTGTCAACACGGTGGGGCTTACTGGCTGATTTGGCTTTAATGAAGAGACTGGTTTCGTGCAGTTGTGTTTGCCCAAGGCTAAAGTCATGCAACTCCGGCAAAGCAAATGAGAGAGGAGCAATTACGAGACACAATAAAAGACTCAGCATTTTTCCCTTGAGCAGAAAAACTACATCAGAGTGGCAGAAACCTATAGCAACCAGGTACCCAGGGGGCGAAATCACACGGGCCGACAGCACCCTCAGCAGCTGGCGAGGGGGGCACACTTACAACATTAAAAGAAAGAGAAAGACGAGAGGATTCAATAGAAGGCAAGTTAGGTTCGGTCCCTCCTGCCCAGTTGACAGATCAGTAAGAAGAAGGAAATGTGATCTAGCAGTGATGCTCAAGGTGGTGAACTACAAGCGTCACGTCAATAACAACAATGATACAGTGAGCGCAGCCAACCCAGCCTGAGTGATTTTCCACACACAAGATGCTTTCAGGGGACTAAATATGACACAATGACAGCTGGCTGAGAGAATCACTGATTGCACTCTCATCACAAGCAGCAGCCAGTTGCAGAACAAATGAGCTTAGCCATGTTGTTCTCCGAGAGCTTGAGTTAATCATGATTAAGGAATTCAACCCTACAGAAATGATGCTATAAACCCCTAATCTTCTAAAGATCAATCATTCAGGAGGTTGAATTATTATCTCCCTCTCTTTGAGAGCATTAGACAGATCAACAATAAATATTCTATATTAGCAAGTGATTGAACTTCATCCTTTTCATTTTTGCACATATTGCAAGAAAATGTTTTTTCATTGACTGCCGATTTATGTTTCCCTGAAGGCAAACTGCTGAAAAAGTGCTCCTAAATGCGTATTCTTGTGGGAGGCAAACACACAATAATGTAACGTTAACTATTCATTAACAACTGAGCAAGGCGCATAAGGATGTTTTTGTACCGTTAAAGTTTAATAGGAGTACTATTGGAGTAATGAATATAGAATGTCCAGTGTCTTATTTTCTGAGACACTTTATTACAAAGAAGTCTTTAATTCAATAAAACATTAACAAAGTGCTGTTAACATAAATGGCTAAGAAAAACCTCGTTATGGTTTCCCTACCCATTAAATAATCTATAGATCTAATTCATGTTCAAAACGAACAGATTAATGTCAAATAAATTTTGAAGTAACATTACGAACGATTTTAAGACATCAGTGGTGACATGTGAAATACAGAAACTGGACTTTACAAAACATTTCAACATGTTTTCTAAGACCAAAGACACCTATATACAAATATAGTACTATGATAAAAGTACCCCTGTGACTTATGTTCAGGAGATACAGTGTATCTCTTCAAATTTAAATAGAACTCTCCAACTCAAAACTAGTCTGACATCGTTTATTTAAAACAAAAATCTCAAAGTATTTGCAAGAAACATCCGCATATCCTTTAATATTATATATGCGCTCAGATATAGGTGTCTTTGACCCGAATGTGATTGACAGTTAGTCATAAATGACAGTGAGTCACAGACATGTCAAAGGTGCTTACCTGCTCTCCAGACTCATGCGACTTCATGAGGGTCTTCTCTTTGTACATTGACCAAAGGCCGACGTTTGGCAGAAAAATTAAAGCCACCATGAACAGAAATGCCATTTGCAGAACGCGCTTTTGTCGTCTCTTCATTTTCAAGACGATATTGAGAAGCAATCCAACTCTAAATAGGCGAGAGTCTGCCGCGTATGGACCCGAGCTCCGTACCTTCTCCCTCTGAAGACGACAAACTTTCACCTGCAATGAGGAAGGAGAAGTCACGTCAAGCAGCACGAAACAACATATAAACAAACAAACGCGCAAACATGCGTGCAACGTTGTCATTATGCGTATTAAACCGAGGCTCGCGAGTCATGCAATATCTCTGACTGACACAGGCAACTAAAGAGACGTTAACTGAGCACTCTGTAGCCTACGCATAGCATATCGATTATTTTAAACAGTCCTGTAACACCCAGGAGAGCTAAGACATTAAATAACAACGCAGAAGAACCGGGTTTTATTTTAACAATCACGATAAACACTACACACCCGGAATTTTAGGAAACGCGGGAGCGATGCTATGATAAAGACTTACAGCAGAGGGTTATTTGCATGTTGAAACATTTATATGTTGCACGGTGATCATCTCTCCTCCGTTGAAGACGTTTCCGATTAAGATAAATGCTGATAAACAGCGGCGGCGAGCGTTGCGTTTTATCTGTGGCAATGCGCTCGCGATACTATTTAAAATCGTCTCGTGCTCTTCATTAAGATCCTCTCGCGCGTCCCACCTACTCAAGGTTTAAGGTTTCTTTCTGGTTTCTCCTTGGGCGACTTCTCATCGCCCCTCGAGTTTTTAGATATTGCGGTGATAAACCACGTGTGCAACGCATTAAGATAAAAACATCCTCGCAGCCTGGCGATGCTTTCAGATGTGCAGGACCGCTCAGCGTAGCGTGCCTCGTTTACACCAAGCTTATAAAGACGCGAGAGGTTGTGAGGATTGAACCTGGTAAACTGTAGCTTAGCCTGTTTATACGGAAGTGTGATTACAATAACATGCAAGGTAATAACCCTGTAAAACTCTGGTTCCGTATGGTCGTCATTCTGCACACGACAGACCTATAATATAGGCTGGAACTATAGTATGGAAGTATAATGTATTCTTTTATAGATATTAACTCACCTCTGTTACTGTATGATTATGAACTCATAAACTTTTCTTATGACTCTTTCTTTCTTTGTCTGTCTGTCTGTCTTTTTATAAGAGGCACACAGTTCTTTGAAGTTGTTTGTTTATTATTGAATGCTGCTAGACTTGTTGGAAAGGAAGAGACAGATGGGGTGTGTGTGGGGGGGGCTTATGCCAAAGGCAACTGCATCACAGCATATGGAGACAACATACACAAGTCTCACCTGATGTTTCTAAGTGAATTGCAGATCTTCATAAATTTTTTCAATACATGAATATTTAAAAGCATCGATGCACAAACAGCAAAGACCTTTTCCCACCGCTATTGTAAATAACTTATTACAAAAACTTTGTGTTGGTACAGCTTGAATTTTCCATGCCACCAACAGAGGGGGCTCTGAAACCCACCGTACATACAATGTCCTGGTATTGAAAAGTCCTATTACGGTTAATGGGGTTTCAATAAAGTAATATTCAGTCCAATTAAATCATTAACCAAAAAAGCAAGAATAAATATTTGACAGTGTAGCTATTAAACATCTGTATACTGTGATCAGCACCACTCCTTGCAAGCAAAGCTTAAGTACCACGGACAGCGGCCTTCAGCACCACGGACAGCGACCTTCACCAGCACAGTTAAACTGGCAAGGGACAATGTAAGAAACACTGTTACTTCACCAAGAACAAGGTGCTGTAAGTGATCGTTTTATGCAATGGCACTCAAAAAATATCCATACCTGACAGACATCACTGAATCAGATGTCTTAAAATATCACACCAGGCTCTGTCATTTTCTTTGTTGGGCCTATCTTCAAGTGCTGTCTGGATGTCAATGACTTTGCGCAAACACGGGGCAGCCCGTATGGAGGAAGCAGGAAGTGGCAGTCAAGTATCAGTCAAATTAATGACCGTTTTCAGCTTCAAAAGCACGCGTCAGTTTGTCATGCAAGAAGAAGATTTTGCTACTGAAAATGTTAACAACACTGAAGTTCTGCTCAATCTCTCACTCAATTGCATCTTTACAGGGCAGGGTTATGGAAACAGGGGCGTGTCTAATTCTCAGGCGTAATCTGTCAGAGGTTCAAGAAAGGCTACCACTGATTTTCAAACAGTCTGTTCTGTATAGACATGTTGTCATTTATCAAATGCACATATTGTCATGATCTCCGAATGTAGAATCTGAGGCATCAGTTCAAGGCAAACATTCCCAATGACTCGTCCTCGTTGTCTTAATTGTTAGTGTGCAGCACATCAATCAAATTGCTTGGTGCAGTGTATTGCTATGACAGAGAAGAGCGAGCCATCTCAATGTTTTCAGAAAAAACGATGCGCACAAGGTTGGAAGCATAAAATAAGCACCACACTGTTGTTCTGATAGAAAATAAGAATGCGATTACCTTTTTCTGTATCATTTCATCATATCAAAAACGCTTTGTATTAAAACGGTGCGTTATTTTATAAACAACGATGAATCACGATCCCTTCACTTCCTGCATTCTCTGACTGACATTCACACCTTACAAATGTAGACAGTGCAGCCCTGTTTCCTGAGGGCTTTCAGTTTGGTGCTTCAATTGGACCTTAGTGATTACGAGCCTCACAGGTTTATTTATTCACTCAAAATACCGATCTGGGTGGAAACATCAGCAGACAGTGACTCATGCAAGATTGAACCAATCTAGAACCAACTGAAACCTGACAGGGGTTTGAGGAACAAGGTAATAAAGTGTGATATATGCATCGGTGTGTGCACGATATATGTGACAATTTGTTATTATTTGTGACATTGTTCAGCATCTGAAACCCCTAAAAATGCATGTTGACAGGGAGCGTTGTTAGCTGTAAGGTCAAAGCTAAGGGTCTGCTGCCACTACCCCTGGAGAAAACTGGAGGTCAAATGCCATAGCTTTACAAGCAGTTTATTCTGTAATATGTCATGTTATAGACTTTGACTTTACAGCCCTGTGGGTATGAGTTTTTTCTTTTTCACTAGCAGTAACTGAATTTCGCTGCCTAATGTGTCTCTTAGAGTTATTAATTAGTCTATAGAAACAACCAAAGCATCAAGTCTGACAAGTATAAATGCACTAAAAGCAAGTGACATAAATAAGAGGGTTAGGATGGATATTGGATGACAGCGCACACAAATCACAGCACATATACAGTTTCCATCAAATACATTCTGCATCGGTGTTAACCAGCGAAGTGACAAATAACGGGCACGCTAATATTCAGCAGTCGCATGTGCTGACGCAGTGGAGGACAAACACAATGAGTTATTCTAATCACAACCCAATGAGCTAAATGCCATGCCTGCAGTTAATTGTGAAATGTGACAAATGTGTTCATCTGAGCAGAAATAGACAAATTGTTTGCCTGAGGAAGAATGTGAAGCGTTTCAGAAAAAGGTTATGAGTAAAAACAGCAACACACACTGTTCATAACCAAGTCCCTGAAAGGGATGCAAAATATGATAAAGTCTGACCAGCAGTGCAACACGCAAGCAAAGTGACACACAGAATAAAATCTTAATTAGCCCAATGAATATTTTAAATATGCTGTAGAACGTTATCACAAGCAGTATGGAGTTAATATCGCACTAAGCATAAAAATAAATATGCATTGCACATAGTAAGTGTAAGCAAAAGCATCCAGCGTTTTCAAGAAATCGACTTAAATGTAAACAATGCAATAAACAGTTGAAACATTATGGAACACTGATTCTTTTATCGGAAAATCATCACAGGGACCCAAGACGAAACACAAACTTTGTTCATTAGACGGCCCTTTGAAGTGGAAATAGGCCTGGACAGATTGTATGAATGCATAAATCATTTTACAAAGGGCTAAATGATTTCATAACATTCAGCCGGCCGGCTGGAAGAAGGTCATATTTAATAGAGAACATGCCAGTTAGCTACTAAAGTATTAACATCAATAAAACAAAATGTTAATGGATGCAAACCCTCTGTGCTCTGCAAACAGACAAAACTTGTGACTCCCTGACTATTCCACATGTCTGTTTTTCACCTAACCTTTAAAGCAGGTGTTACAGTCTTAGTGCATGTAGTTGAGGTCTATTCACTCCACCATCTTCTCCATGCTGATCAGAGGAAAAGATCAGCGAGAGCAGAGAGAATAGAACCCTGCTTAATCCCTCTTGACCGGGAACAAGGATTCCTCTTATGCTTGTTAACCGGACACCTCCGCTCGGCACAATGCTTCACCACACACGTCTAAAATGATCATCCACTGTTTTTCATAATTCTAATATTTTAAAGTACAAATACAGCATCCAGAACTCGGATCTAGATTCCCATGGCGTTTTGGATGACGTTTAAAACCAATGTCAACAAAACAAGATCAAATGCACAGATGTCATTAACAACACATGACAGAGATTTTATTTTCCAGGCAGCAGAACGGTCTGTGCCTCTGAGATGGCGAGTGGGCTGAATCGGGGCTGCTGCAGCTCTTTGAGCACAGGTCTAGCACGAGAGATAAAAGCAGAGGATAAACCAGACAGTTGCCGTTCAAATGGATGCTGCAACCGGCTGCATGCGCGGCGATAAGGAAGAGGACAGCGTGAGAGCCCTCCAGAGCCCGCCGGAAAAGAACACCCGGGTTTAGCTTCGATCGAAAAATAAATCTCCTGACTGAGTTTTAGACAGCATAGCAATGACTCTCAAACATGGGGAGAGAGGTGACAGTCCGCATCACATGACCACAGATCATAATCTGGGCCAAAGAGGGCAATTTTGGATCACATCATTTGTTTACTTCAGATTACTGTTTGCCTTATATGCAATAGTGTATTTTCTGTGTATAAATGATCAATTACTGTTGTAAATATTTACTCACTGTATATTGGCGACTTTTCAGTTTTTAGTATACACTGAATGTGCTATTTATCATGAATATGTTTTCGTATAGCATACTGTAGTTTCTTTTTTGTGTAAGCAAACCAGCGAAAATCATTAATCATGATCATAATTCAAATCATTAATTAATTATCATTAGGATTTTACAGGGTCGTGACAAGGAAAGTTTGCTTTTAAACAATATCAATATCACAGCATTCTGATAATAACTATAACAGCATGGCTGCAGGTGTAATATTGATTTTATACAGATCAACCTAGAAAATATTTAAATAAGAAATAAACATGGCAAAATATGACCTCACTCAACTTCTCAAAAGCTTTATAAACATCCACACCACAACAGTGAAATTACCAGACACAGAGGACAGAAGATACATTATGTTGCCTTCAGAGGAGATCATATGTCCTTGGCTGTCAAAGAGCAAACCGGTGCATTATTGGAAATGTGTAGAGAGACTTTAACATAGCTGTCCATCAAAGACAAAACACAGGAGAAAATGTAATTTATAGCCTTCAGATCCATGTACAAAAATGAGAGCTGTTTCAAGGTCTTGTATTAATACAAAGAAATACAGAATTCTCTTCTTTTGTCTTTGTTGGAAAAAACTTCTGTTTTGTTTTGCCAAAGGTCAGATCGGCGCTTCTGGTGTTATGTGCACACTTTGCAAGTGGACATGAGCCCTTGTGTTGAAGTTATAAGGTGGTGAAGGAAGCAATAGCTGGTTCTAGTCTACAGTATATTAGCCAAAAATGTTTTAATGATATTTTAATGATGACCAAACAACTTGATTTTGGATGTTAAAGTACTAGTATTGTGATTCTATATGCAGACACATAAGAACTGAACTGCATATTTGAACTATGTCCCTCACAGTGCTTTGAAATGCTGTATTAACATTCATTTGGCTGATGAAGGCATTTTTTTAAACAGGGAGAGTGTATTTTCATTTAGGTGAGCTTCTGGCCCTGGGCTTAGCCTGAGGACAACACCACCTTTCTGATCTAGTCTGCTGAAATCAAGAGGTTAAGTTTCGTAGGGTCTCTAATGAGAAATGGGGGAATGTGCAATTGAAAATCTCAGCGTGCATTGTTGCTTGTGTCACCCTGACGCCGCAAAAAAACGTGTGCAAACAATGCAAGGCAAGATATTGAATTGAGTGCTTTTTCATTATAAACACCAGCACAATAAAAGTATGAAGGTACAAGGCTGTGCTTTCCATCAAAGCGATTCAGCCCATAAAATTACCGAGTTATATCTTGCTGTATACTTATTAGTGCGGTCTTGATCAATGCTACCTTTTGTTCAATGGCATAATTATGAACCTTTTAGGTGCAAAGACAGATATGGCTTCAGAAGAGAGAAGGGTCCCATTATCTGTGCAGCACACAGCAGTGTTTGTTTCATAGTGCTGTAGCTCTGTTTTAATGACTCAATAAAAAACAGAGAGCTAAAGAGCCATCAAAATGCAACCGTGACTGGTCCTTCGCAACAAAATGGCTGTATAAATAATCTAAATATATAGAGCTATAAAACAAAATGATTCATTATGACTTCATGAAAAAAAATTTAACTGGGCTCATTTGTGGAGTTTCACTGGTGAACGTTGTCCCCAGGGAAATATACCAGTCTATTGTATAACATGACTGAAATGACAAATTAGACTGTCCGGTGCGCAACATTTTGGAATGCCGAAGTAAATGAGCTGTTGGTCTTGTCACATCTTGGCTCCTGAAACAGTGTCATACCATGACAAATGTCTATCATAAAAATATATCAAACATTCAAACTAAATGCTTAATTGTGTATAACAAAATGCTACTTTAACTAGAGTATTCCCATCTCTATCATTCATTCTGTGCTTAGAGAGAAACGCGATCAAAGCATGAAAGCGACATTGTGATATGAAAGGCAGGCGTGGGCTTCTGCTGAGCCTAAAATACTGTTTGTTGAGCATAATAATCATAAAGAAAATTGCATTCGGATGGTATTTTCTATAAAGACACTATTCACTGCATGCAGATAATACAGGCTGAATTTAAGGGCCAGCAGCTAAAGGTGAGAAAAAAATGTCCCTCGCAGTAACACGAGACGGACAGCGGCTGGCAAATAGCTCTAATTTTGTGGGTGAAAATAGATAGCAATGAATAACTAAATGTCGGGCACCATCTTTTTTCGCATGACAGTTTTCCCTTTGGGTATCTCTCCCCCATACCTGCTCTGTTCAACCTTCTGGAGGTGGAAAATCTATTGAATTTCATTTTCTTCTGTGTAAGAGAATACCCCTGAGGTAGAATATTTGACACAGGCACATCAATGGAATAAAATGACATCTATATCAGGTTCTGACAGGCCACGTAAAGAGCGAAGGCAACTTCCCTATGCTTACAGAACATTCTGCGAAAAAAACATTATGCATAAGCCAATTGGCATCGAATGGAGATAAAAAAAATGAATTGTAGTAACAGTGACACAAGACAAAAGAGTGGGAGCATGTGTGCGTGCTTAATTCGCGAGGCTATCAAGTGCATGATGGTAAATTAAATGCGAGCCATTTGACCGGTACCATTAGTTGGATGAATTACCACCCTTTGAGCAGGTGTAATATTGTCCATTGTTGAGTCAGCCTGAATGGTTGGCTTTATCCCAGCATTTCCCATGAAGCAGTGGTGCAGGTGAGGGTACTTGGCCTTGTTCATTACTCTTCATTAGTCTGGACTTCATACCTCAGTGGAGCTCTGTGATGTGATCAGGGGAGACGCTGCATTTTATTAGTTCTAGAGCCTTCCTGACGAGACCATCACAGACTCTGTGTTCGGGGGTCACAGTCATTATTTCCCTCTGCAGAGAGCCAGAACCTCTCTGTGCTCCACAGCAGCTCAAACTGTGCTGTCCATTCCCTTCTCAGGCCCCCGAGGCCCTAAAAGTCTCTGTGCTTATTTGACTTATTTTCGTGTCTGCAAAGCTTGGCTTTACATCTCATGGCGCCAACTACGGCAGAGTCGTTTGTCTCAGTCGAGTCTATGAGACCTAATCATTCACCTCCTGTGCAGGAGTTCTGCTCTTTGACTTTAAATTAATGCTGGAGTACCTGAGGTACCCAGAGAGAGTTGATTGCTAACAGATGCTACAAGCAAAATTGGCAAAGCTGCGTAATGCAGTGCTCAGTTTAGTTCAGTTTTTCAGGGCCATGAAGCACGTAAATCCAGTGCAATCAGTTGTCAGTAATTGAAGAACAGTGATCAACCTAGAAAGCTGTAATTAAAGCTAATTAGTCAAAACTTGGGCTTTCAAGGCACAACTACATCTATAGTGACTCTGTGTCCAAAATGGTGCTTTGCTTTTAACAGCAAAAAGAAAATTCTTGATGATACAAGATTTAAAAATCATAGTGCATTGTGGGATAACAAAGTAGTGTTTTTTATTTCAAGTCACCATTACGGTGATTAGTGTTCCCTTAGTAAGGAACTTATGACTTGACTGGAACTTTACTTCACATCATAATTCACACTAAACAGTTGGCCTTTAATTATGATATTTACAGTACTGGGGGTACAGTCTAATACTTAGTATGACAACAAGTCACCTGGAATGCGAATTAATTTCAGGGTACAATTTGACTGTAAAGTCTAATAAAAAACAGCTAATTTAAGATCAACAGTAAGATCAAGTTACCTCAAGAATCTCTCTTGTCTCTCACTTCGTCTGGCCATCCCTCTGCCTCCCATGGGGATAATCAGAAGATCTGCAGCCCTGCAAATCAACAGGACAGGGTCCTGCAAAGGTCAGGCCACGTGTAATTACAGCTAATTAAACTGTGCCAGAGAGATAGAGCTGAAATTTACCACCACTCATTAAAGCCTAGGAGACAGAGCTAATTGGACATCAACACTCCTGTAACTCAAGGCCCTGTTAACTGTCATGCTGAATCGCCTTCATAAGTCACGATCAATGTAAAACATCAGCCAGCGTTTTTCAAGTGAGGCTGAACCACGTGCGTAGCATAACGGCAGGTTGAGGCATCTAACAAACAGAGTTTTAAAAGGAAGTGACATCTACAAAAACTCATTACCAAGAATTATTTGATGCGTTTACATGTACAACCTATACAAACCAATTGTTAGTAGGAATGTTACACGTCACTTGTTGATGTGTGTGTTTGCAAAGGAGATTTAAAGGCGTAATAAAAGATGTAAAATGATGACGAATAATACTATAAATATTCAGTCCCGCCCCGTTTTAGTTTTAGCAAAACCATTTGCAACAATTTTTAGCTTCTACTCAAAATTACATTGTTTTATGTAAATGCAGTTATGCAATATTTTTTCAAAATATTTTTTCAAAATATTTAAAATATACTGTAGTAATGTACAGTATACTGCCTTTAGTTCTTTCTGATATATCAGAATCAGAACTAGATTAATTTGCCAAGTGCGCAGACACACAAGGAATTTGTTGTTGTTTTTTGGCGCTTGATACACACATACATACATACATACATACATACATACATATCTTACATGAAAAACAGGAAAACATTTAAATAGTAAGACTTTACAATAACAAATAATAATGTGTAGGAATCCGGAAAAGAAGATTTATGTACAGATTTGCGCATCATTTACTTTATATATAGCTGTATAAATAAAAAGATATGCGTATGTATTGACAGAATACTAGAGAAAGAGACTGAGGATGAATTACAGGAATGAATTACAGAACACAGGTAATGATTCCTGTGTTAGCTGTTTAAGCTGGAGATGGCATGGGGAAAAACCTATGCCTAGATGTTCAAGTGCACAGAGATCTGTAACGTCTGCCTGAGAGGAGAATCGCAAACAGATTTTTGGCCGGGGTGAGGAGGTCTGTGATGATGTTACCTGCCCGTTTCTCAACCCTAGAGTTGTATAAGTCCTGAATGTTGGGTGGGTGCACATCAATGATCCTTTCTGCTGGCCTAACAGTCCATTGCAATCTTCTTATATCTAATTTGCTGGCTGACCCAAACCAGACAGTTATAGAAGAGCACAGAACCGACTCGATAACAGCTGAGTAAAACTGTGTCATCAGCGCCTGCGGCAGGTTGAACTTTTTCAGTTGACGAAGGAAGAACAACCTCTGCTGGGCCTCTGCTTTTTCACAATGGAGTCAATGTGAATGTCCCATTCAGGTCCTGTGAGATATTGACCAGGAACGTGAATGACTCTACTGTATATATACAGTTGTCAGCAATGCGCCACAAACTGTGGGAAAAGCAATCCCATCAGATTGAATCCACTTGCCGTAATTCATTTGGGTTTATTTAACCGTAATTAAATCGGAAAAATGAGATCTGTTAAGGTCTGCTGAAGACATTTAGATTAGTGATTTCACGGGCGTCTGTATCACTGTGTTGCTGAATTGTTTGTATTCAACGTAGTTTCTTCCTTTTAGTTGCTTTTATTCAGTTTGTTGTCAGAAGAAAATACAGTTTGGGATGTTTTGATTTATTTGAAATGTGGATCTCAATGTTGCACTGAGAAACCTATTGGCATAGAAATAATAAAAGTTAAACACATACACTGTGAGGCAACTACTGTATATGTGACTTACTATAAGAGTGAACCATCAAATCCGATGTGCTCGAAAGAATGAAAATACCATAATTTGACCAATTTTCTGCTAATATAAACAAACAAAGAGATGGACATCTAGAATATGACACACCGGCGCTATCTAATGTAAACCCCCGCTACTTCTGGAGGACACTTCTGTCTTTAATGACAGTTTTTATGACCTCTCTCATCCTATTGTATTGTGCGTCAGACCATTTATGTGAAATAGCCTCAGAATAAAGTGACACTGCAATTGTAATCTGTTCTTTATCCATCGCTGAATCTTGACAAGTCCGATTAACGCTACCCCCTCCCCACACCCCCCCCCATGACTGTCAGCGGCTTGGACAGAACGCATTCACTTTCCATCAGACCATCTTCTGTGATATGCCACCTCTCGCTCTCTCTCCTTTATTCTGTCCTTCATTTTCTGTCATTCTGTCTATTTCTTCTTTTAATCGCAT
>JAZGTJ010005225.1:0-28152 GCA_036877575.1 Botia almorhae | reverse complement strand
CTGATGCGTCTGTCTGGACGAATGGAATGTGAGAGTCCCAACAGACACCTGTATGAGTTTGTGGGCAACATTCGTGTGGATGGACACAGGTGAGAGAGTGAAAGAGAGACTAATAATGCAAGTTTAATGGTGTTTTATGTTTAGAGAGAGGCAACGATTGTTGTTTCTATGACATTTTAATATATTGAGACAACTTTAATCTGTTATCATGCTTGTTTCATGTTTAGCACTATACCACTGGGTCCAGATCAGATCTTGTTGAGAGGAGCTCAGCTAAGGAACACACAGTGGATTCATGGTATTGTGGTCTATACAGGCCATGATACCAAACTCATGCAGGTGAGCTGTCAGTCAAATCTGAAATCCACCCTCAAGGCTCACTCACATTTAGTCTTGCATAGTAAAATTTTGCAGGCAAAATACAGCCCTCAGTGGTAAACTTCTGATGACAAACTGGCCTACATGGATTTTTGCATGGGGTTCAAGCTAGCTGAATTTTGATGTGCTGATTCACAATCGCTACACATCTGTGCTTTTTTTGCCTCTAAAAGTTTGCTGTGCAACAGTGAACATGACTGAACCTTTAATTCTGAAAAACAACCACATTGTGTCCGCCTGTTTTTTGCAGAACTCCACACGGCCACCTCTGAAACTGTCCAATGTGGAGCGCATCACAAACTTTCAGATTCTTGTGTTGTTCGGCTGTCTGTTGGCCATCTCATTGGTGTGCTCCATCGGCCAGACCATCTGGAAATACCAGTACGGCAATGACGCCTGGTACATGGACCTCAACTGTAAGAACCAGACCCCTCTTCATCCTGTCATGCTAGACCGCTTGCGCGTCTACGTGTGCTTATTCATTTTTTTATCACTTTTGTTAACATCAGTAATTTTCGTCTTCCCTCTATGTAAACAAATATGCATCGCTTATGTGAATATTTGTCAGTGAAAAGGGAAAGGAAAGCCTTTCACTTTTAGTTCTAATACACATAGACACATGAATGTATAAATGGTTGAATATCACGAACGCTGCTGTACTTTTTGGTTTCGTTTGTTTTGTTATCAGTTTCCTTTCTAACATTCTGTTTGGTTTTGTGTTTCTATGTTGTTGTCATTTTCTTAACAGCTCCAGGTAACAACCATTTAAAACCCTTGACCATCTGTGAATGACCCCTCCTTACTAACCCCTAACTGAAGCTGAGCTTTTGCTAAGCTACCGAAGCTACTTATAAGGTTTCCTTACTTTAAGAGGGTAATTGCAGAGGACTACACACACCAAGAACCCAATGATAGGTTTTTCCCCTTCAGATATACACTGTAGACCACATTAATGCCTGATGTCAACAACGAGCTACCCCCTTTCTGTGTTTGGGTGACACGTTAAACACTTCACAAGCTCCAGCTTCAGCTATGCTAGTGCCCTTTTCTCCGTGTCTTGCAAATGAGGTACGACAGTAAACCCCAAACAGATGACAAGATGCAGAGAATGCCTGCACTCCTGGATGGGAGGGGGGAGTTACCCAGAAGGCCCTTTCAGAGCAGGAATTTGATGTTCTCATCTTAACAGAAACAGAAAAGCCTTGAGGTCAAATTATGACATTTTCTAAATGCCCCCTTTTCCTATACATCCTCTTTGTTCTGCTGTGTTTGTTTTACCGGTTGCTGACAGATGGGGCAGAAAAGACTCTGCTCTGGAGGGGATGAGCAAAATCCATGCTAATTGGCTTAATGTTTAGATTAGTAAGATAAGATATTAGAAACTACAAAACTGTCATTTAATTTTTAATTAACAGTCATGAAACATGTCATATACCTGGAGCATTGCAGACAATTGCAATGTGAAAATAAATTCTCAGAGCTAATTTTGCTCGCCATCATATAATACAAAAGGTGAGAATCTATTAGATTTGTGCCAGGAGCTGCTTGCAAATTGATTAACGTGTCACCTCTTAATTTCAATAGGAGGGGCTGTTTGTGTCTGAATTGATCCCAGCTTGTTTTATGGCCTGCACAGTTTTCTTCTTGGTACAGATTATGGGTTTTTGGTAAGATGTCTTGGTTGTCTTCAAATGAAGACACAGATACAAAGGAGACATGGATTCTAGGATCAATGTGCGATCTTTGACATTCATTCAGCTGATTGGAAAGGAAATACAGTACTGTTGATGCTGGGCTCCATGTAAGGGAACAGTGAGGTCATAAAGCAGGTATCCATCATGAAATTGATTATTTTGTAAAGGTGGGAGACTCGGTCCGCTACATTTTTATTCTTCCTCTAAGTGGAACCATAATGGGAGAGGTGCCATTGATTTGTCATTTACATGGAATTGCTGGTCATGTTTACTTTATAAAACACTTCCGGTTGTTTGGTGGCATCGAATCCTGCTGGTTTTGTGCCATTTATCCCCGGATTATCCTTAAATTATAACACTGCAGTGTCTGTAGTCATCAACTCCGGCAAAGCTCACATCTGCAGTAGCCTAGACCCACAGTACACAGAGAGCAACAGATAAACGCCTTTCTCTCATTAGTCTGAGATGAGTAATTATTCATCGTGAATAATTCATTCGACTTTGAACTCCTGTGATTTTATTTATTTATTTACTCTGGCTTCTGGCCCAGTACGAATCTAAGGTGACACACACATGACTTTGTGCAGATGGGTCCCTGGAAGACCTGAGCTGCAGCCATTTTTTATGCATGCACAGCACCTGCAACAACAGTCACCCATGTTGAACCCTTGACCGTGAAATAAAAGGTAGCAGGTTTTGTGTGGCACGAATGCTTACGAGTGTCTTAAGAAGTGCTGACCCCACAATGTGCTCTTTATTACAGTTCCTCGCTGCTATGATATCACTGAACCACTAGTAGCCTATACACTAAGTGGGTTGGTGTGGATGGGTAGGTAGGAGGTTAGTAGGTCTTTGAACGGGCATTGCATAAAGCTGTATTCCATTGCACTCTAGCTGTTTATTAATCCAAGAATGCACCTTATGTAAATGGCTGTTGATTTTGAAAATGTTCTATGTATGTTTCAAGACGTTCAGCAGTAAAATATCAATACAGTACTACCAACTACTGCCAAAATGATAAAATGTCACCTCTCTCTGTATGACTCCATATGACGGAAATGTGCTTTGAACTGAATCTCCCTTCTTTACATGAAACATCCAGACTGATTGTCTTCCTTCCCACCACTAGCATAATCCTCTGCCTTTCTGCATAAGTCAATATCAGTTGACTGCCCAGTCTCTTTAGTTCTGTGTTTTGATATGAGAAAACACTCCCTCTCCTAACCTCTCAGAAAGAGCATTATTACATTCTGCGGACCTCCAGGTAAAGCTTTTTATTCATGCTTAAAGTCAACAAAAGAGACCAAAAACACCTATTTACTTTCCCTGGTCTTTTGATTGATTCATTGCTTCGCGTTATTTAATAACAAAATGCTAGTAATAATATAGTAATAATAATTAATTATTACTAACTTTTGTATTTCATCCAAAAGTTAGTAATAATTAACAGACTTTTTTTGGCTCAAAGCACATACGGTATGCGATGTGTGCTACTGGGTAATGTTAATGTAATTTTTTTAAAGTAGCCATTGTTTGAAGATTACATTGTAAGAAATGTAATCTTGCCATTAGAAGTTTGAGTAATTTATCGCTGGTCAAAAGTAATGTGATAATGTGGTGTGTTATAAACACACGTAACATATAAACAGCTGATTCCTTCAGCCGCCCTCAGGGCTGGTTGTATTCTGCTATTAAAACACTCCTATCAGGGCCTGAGTTCAGTGTTTCTTTTGAATATCCTGTACCATTTGGGCATATCACATTACAAGTAAATGAGTTGCAAAAAGCGTTTCATGTTGACTTTAACTCTGTGTGTAAACTACATGTCTTGTGTTTGTGGTCTTGTTTTTATGAATTATGACATTTTTTCTCTGTGTGCTTCTGTGTTTGTATAATTTGGTGTTATAAACTGGATATCATGATCATCCACCCCAGTGCATTGTGGGAAAATGTGTTGCTTGAAATGTTGCACGTTGTCAAGGCTAATGCTATGATGTTAAAGACCCTGTTTCAAAGACTAAAAAGAGGTCTTATTGGAGGATCCAATGCGAATTCAAAAGTTGGGTGAAACAATGTGTTACCAGCTGCTAGTGTTTGCACAACGCTCACACAGCACTAGTGGAGCATTGTGGAAACGTTGCATATTAGATATGATGAGCTTGTGCCGTTATTGTCCTTTCATCAACTCCACCCTCAAACCACCCCATCCCATCATGCTTTTCACAGCTCAGAAAGACTGTTTCACCTTACAACTACTTCTCCTCTTCCTCCCCCTGCTCCTCTGTTTCCAGATGGTGGAGCAGCTAACTTCGGCCTGAATTTCCTCACCTTCATTATCCTCTTTAACAACCTGATTCCCATCAGTCTTCTGGTGACTCTGGAGGTCATAAAATTCATCCAGGCTTTCTTCATCAACTGGGTGAGTGTAAAACCTGAGTCTCGGGATCTCTATTGGTCGTGATGAATCTGCTGTCTTTGAAATGCAGGCTGCCTAAACCTCCAGGGCCACTCCTGGAAAACTTCACAGCCAGAATGAAAGTGGAGCTTTATGAAAATAACCCATTTGAAGATGACAAAATTGGATTTGGGGCAGGGATCTTACAGCACACTTTTAGATGCAGTGATATATTTAGATTTCAAAAGCATACCAAGACTTTTGAGAGGAGTTTATATTGCTTTGATCAACTGTATATGAAGAGTTTTTAAAATGGTTTGCAGTCATTTTGTGGAGACCAATTAACAAAGTACAGTTATGTGACAAAATGGTTGTGATTTACTGATGTCTGGTGAATTCCTGTATTTTAGGACACTGACATGTTGTATGAAGCCACCAACACACCAGCTATGGCTCGTACCTCAAACCTAAATGAAGAGCTGGGACAGGTACTCTCAATTTTTAGCTTTAGCAATGAACAGTTCTGTATTCTTGAACAGAATAGGAATCTGAAAATATAATAAAAGTACACTGTAAGCCATAAACACAAAAGCTAAATATTTTTTCCAAAATTCGATTCGCAAGGTTGTTTTCACACTTAATTTGATTGCTTGTTCAGTTACTTCTCTTTGCCCCCCTATTGATTCACACTGTATTATTTGATTTTGTTTAATGATATGTTTACACCAATGTAAGGACCATATTAGCGCAGCTGTTTTCTGCTGTATCTACTTAATGGCTGAAAAGTGCCATTTTCACAGTTTTGTTTTCATTTGTATTGTTTTTACTAATACAACAATAACAACAACCATGTTCAAACGGAACTCTGCACCAAAAACTATAATGTGTAAGTGCGTTAATCATAATCACTACTGTATGTTGCACTCTCATTCCTAATACCAGGTGAAGTACATCTTTTCAGACAAGACGGGCACGCTGACCTGCAACGTCATGCAGTTTAAGAAGTGTACCATTGCGGGCGTGGCCTATGGGTAAGGCTGAGCTTCACACATTATCACGCACACACCTTGACGTGCTTTGATAATCAGCAGAGTGCACATCTGGCTCTAGCGACCTCGCCGCTTCCCTGCACGGCTAGAGTGATTCTATAAATTAAAGAGATGGGGACTTTTACACAGACATCCTTTATTCATGCCTTTACACGCACAGATAGAAACATTGCTTTCAGATTGACTATTTGTCTAATTTATGGAGCGTGTGCTTGTTTTCAATTAGAGTTTTGCAGTAGACACAGCTGTATTTGTAAGCAAACAGGTCTATAGAGGGGAATATTGGTCGGGCTGATTTTTATTGTGTTGCAGTATATGCAGGGTGTGTTTGTGTGCGTGTTTCTCATCAGCCTTCTTAGCATGTGGTAGATGAGAGTGGCAATAGTATGCCTCTGTATCTTCGCTTTAGTCTTTACAATGGCCGTCACGTTTGCGGCAAGCAGTTTTCGAAGACAAGGCATATTACATGCAAGGTCACGCCAAGGTCAAAGCTCTGAGCTTATTGGACGTCTAGTTGCCAAAGCATTCCAGATTTTATCACGGTCATACCAACTATCACAAAATACAACCAAAGGTTCACATTTATGCCAAAAACAAACCATTGAGAGAATAAAATAACAGGGTCAAAACTCGATCTAGAGAATCAGAGCACCAGCATTAGCCATGACAGAGCACAAATAATCCAATTAGGCAATTAAACCTCTGGTGATGAGAAGACCTCGGTTTCCAGAGGCACTTCCTCTGTGATGCTTAAAGGGCGTTGCTCGCTGGAAATTAAAGCAGTGGAAATGTGAACGGAAGAAAGAAGAAGACAGAAGAAGAATAATGCTAAATATTTTTGCAAGCTTAGTTTTTGGGCATGAATGAAGTGTTGCACTTCATTCATGACACGATCAATTTTTTGCAGTCTTTGATAGAAAGGTGTACATGAACTTGGTCTCGTTTGATGCTGCATTCCCCTCAACGGTCCTTGTGCAAGCTCAAATGATGCGACAAAGAATAGGTTTTTACCTTTTGTTTGTCTAAATAAACCACATTTTTAGTTCTTTTAATGTTGACAGAGTATAGAGTATGTTTATAGATGTGTATAGAGTATGCCCAGTTCTCTTCTAAGCGATATGAATTGTGGGAATTTGTTTTGGGACTTTAAAGGTATAGTTCACCCAAAAATGAAAACTGTCATTTGCTTACCCTCATCTCCTTTCAAATCCTCATTCTTTTTTCCATAGATTGAAAATGAATAGGTTGAGGCTTTCAGTCACTAACATCTCCTGTTTTCCACAGAGGAAACAAAGGCATGAGTTTGTAACAACAAGAAGGCAAATAACTGATTACATAATTTTCCTTTTTGATTTAACTATCCCTTTAAGAAAAGTTTGATATCCACAAGAGGCTGCCCAACCCCCCTCTGTCTCTCTTTCCCTTCCACTTGTGTTACCATGCACAGCTAATTAAGTAGAACAGTAATTAATGAAGGACATCCCTTTGGGTGAAGATGTTAATTAATTTGATGAGATGTGGCTTGGGATCTCTAACAGAAACATGATGACAAGTATGAGAGCTTTTTATAGTCATTCTTTAGCCCCCAGGACTAGAAAATTGGCCATACCTGGTACATTATGAATTTGTTTTGTGTGTTTTTGGTATTGAATGTTGTGGTAGATCTGTTGTTGTGAAGCCAGGCAGTTTTTCAGATTGTAATTTGCAGTGTCCCTCTCATAGCCAAATGTTCATTTTTTCCTCAGTTTATTTATGGGCTGGCATCAGGAGCTACGCTGACCCCAATTTAATTTCAGCTTGTTAAAAACACATTAAAGTATGTGTGGACTTGATCTAGCTTGGCACATTACCCAATAACACAATATCAAGTGTGTAAAATGCCAGTGATTGAAGGAGAGACCAATGGAGGAATGCATTCATTAAAATCAAAACCTTATTGGACCAACAAGTCTTGATCTTAGGTTTAGGTCTTGGCCTGGGCCTAGTCTGTCACTGGGGGGTCTGATGTTTGGAAGATCTGGTTTGGATCTTCTGGATATAAATCGGGTCTTGCCTTGGTTTCTGTCTTATGGCGTCTGGTATTGATTTGCTTCTTGCTCTTAGGTTGTCTGGTCTAGTCTCCTGGTCTAGGTTTGAATCTATAATCATACCATTCAACATCTTTACCCACAAGGCAGCATCAGCGTTTTTGATATTTTATATTGGTGTAGTGTAGCTCTATATTGATCCATTCATACACACCTCTTATGTACATTCTGAGTTTGCACTGTTTATCTACTTTGCCTTGTTCATTTCAAACCACTTGTTACCAACAGCCCATAGGGTCTAATATAACTGGCATTTGTGGTTTTTAAAGCATGTTCGTTTTAAAAGACCAAATATGTCCGTCTGCAGAATTCTGCTTTGTTTGGATGGTGAAGAGGTAGCAGAGTTTAATACCTGCAGGACTTGTGTTGGCCTATTTTAGTTTAGATGCAATGCCCAGTCCCCCCTGATATGCAGTTCTCAGTGTTTTAGTGTACCTCACAGTCTCAGTACCCCCTGAGGCTTATGGCACAAATGCAGATATGTACATGGCCAGTCAACCTATCATTTGATTATAGAGTGTTTTTCTCCAGTCATAATTTGGGTTTGAAAAACAACACGCATCATTACAAATCATCATAAATGTATTGTATTTCCTTATGTTTTCAAAACAAACCATAATGCATTGATGGTATTTGATGTTAATATCTAGGTTGCTAAATGGTCATCATGGTCTTCTGTGATGCGCAGAATGTCTGTTGTTTTTGTTTCTCTCTACTGTACTGCTGTGTCACAACACTCATGTTGCTCATCATGTATTCTTCACAAGTGTCTGGTCCTTAAACTCAATCAGTCCAATGTCCTCTCAAATTACAATTAAGAAAGCCCTCGCACTCAAGTCTGTTGACCTGAGCAAAGGCATGGGAATAATTTGCTGTTGTCACGGCAGTAGTGTCAGTCTCCTTATCCCAGCAGACAGACACAGTATAACAGCCATGTACTGCATAGTATACCAATCAATTCAAACGCTTCTCTTCTACCACTAGCCTGTTTTCGAGATCTTTTTAAAAGAGTGTAGCCACAACCAAGCTAACGATTTGGCTTAGACATTTGTGCTTTTCAATGACCTATTTATCTTGCCATATTTCTCATGCTTGCATTGATGTGTCAGATCTGTTACTTGTTTCAAATCTATTTGTGGGATAAAATTTCATTGAAAAGTTAATGCAGGTTTTATATGCATCTCTAGAAGCCTCTTTACCTTCCATTGCGTTACTTTTTAATAGCTGGAAGATTGTTTATTCTTCCTTGGATCAGCAGCACTTTGGATGCATATGAGCTCATTAACAAACTTTCTGTTCTGATATTTACTTGCTCATGTTTGCTTATTGTGTTTGCCTCTGAATGAAAAACAAGTCCAGTTGCATATCAAGTTTATCTTGTATTGATGCATAAACAGGTCTGGTTGATTTTGTGCAGTGTCAAACATTGGTTACCATTGCATTTAAAGCAATTTTCCTCAAACACAAGTTGCAGTGGCAGACACGCAGAGCAAACATGGTCCCTTCTCCTCTGTTTTGTCTTGTAACACTCTTCACTTCACTCAACAGTCATGCAGCTGAAGGTGAGGATGGTTGTTTTGCAGATGAGGACTGGTAAGAACCAACACTGTTGGATGTTTGTTTTGGTTTTGTTTTTTGCTTCTGTGACGTTTTTGCTGTGACGCCTTGTGAGAAATGTGGTTCAAGCCCTTTGCTTGTGATGTGATTGTGGATTTTGTGGATTTTTGCAGCACAGTGTCAAATCGGTTGTAAAGTTTTATATAAATGTTGAATGTGAATTTAAAATGAACTGTTCAATGTGAAATTATAGTAAGTTATATATCAAATAATATCAAAAGATTATTTAATTTTATTTTAAATGGGTTATTATTTTGATAAGAAATATTTGTGCCTAACTTTGGTAGTAAGTGATAACTAAAATGACCCTGTTTTTGTCAGACTTTAGGTACTCCGGCCTCTAGGCTGCTCTGTCTGTATATCCAGTGGTTTATTGGGTTCACTAGTAAAAAAATTGATCTGTGATTAACTCTTCAACTCATGACATTAAATACATAGGTTTGAGCCTATGACCTTTGTGTTGGAATCCCAGGCCCTGCCTACACCATTAACACTGCATACTACAGAAATTTTGTTTTATTTTTAAACAATAGACAGGTCATATATCCTTTCCAGGTAGATGTAACCAAAAGCCATGAACAATTATCTGATACCTGTAATAGAATCTACCTTGAATATGTTTGTCAAGTGTATCTTAAAGCCAAGCACAGCTGTAATTATAAACAAATTGCATGTGTCAAAAAGATTGAAAGTAGAATTATTGATAAACTAATGATTGTCTGAAGGTTTGAACTGCCTGAATTGAATAGTCTGAGCATTCTGAAAATATAATTTATTAACCAAACTAAAATATGCATGCAGTACCTCTCTTTGTCTCAGCTGTGAGCATTGAGGCCACAAGACAAGCGTGTAACTTCATTTGAGTGGTAATGTCACGTGCAGGGGAACAATGCAAGTGTGTGTGTGTGTCTCGGGGGAGTTGTGTAAGCAACTCTCTGACATATGCCTTCTGCCCATCCACCTCTGCTGCTTATTTTGTTTATCACTCTAATAAACCTACACTCATTTACGCAATGCCACATTACCTCCCTACCTCCCAGTGGAGCTGTAATAGGGCATACTGCAATGGCCAATGCGGTATGTCATGGACAGAAATAATATGTGTATGTTTATGTAATGTGTGGAGACGTAATTGTAATATATATTAACTTATTATAGTTGAGCACTGCAGCAGATTGCAGGAGGGATATGAATGGGCAAAATCGGGCCATCAAGGTCTGGTAACTACAGAGCTGCATTCTGTTTCCATGGAGACGGGTGCCCCATTGGGATCACCAATAACAGAGGCTATGTTTAGAAAGATTTTTAGTGTATTGCATAGTGTGCAGTGTACACCAAATAATGCAAAAATATTATGTTAAATCCTGCACATTATGTACAAGAATATGCATGTTTATTAATCCTGTGGTCCAGTTATCATCTTGGTAGTTGAAAAGGTTATTTTGTAGTTGAATTTCAGTTTTGTGTAGAAACGGTCCTTTCAAATTATGGGTCACGAAAGAGATCACCACAAGGTCGCTAATTTGAGTGCATTGCATTGTGGGATGCTGCATTCTGCAGAAATGCTTGCAGAAATAGCTATTTTATATTTATATATATATATTTATATAGATAAATAGTAATGTTACTTTATTATAATAGCATGAGACATGTCAGACATATTTTCCAGTCTACCCAGATTCCTGAAGGCATGGAAAATCAACAGTTCTGTTAAGGTATAGGCTAGTATCTGCACTACACATCTGTGCATTACAGTCCAGTGCAAAGTAAAATGCAGCGTGTCATTGTGTTTCTTTATGAATATCCAGCATATCAGTTGCTCGGACAGCACGGCAGAAATGATCTGAGTGTTCATGTTGCATGATATGTTATTTTCTGCTTATAGCACATTCAGACTAATATAATCTTCGCCCGTTGCATTTTAATGCGTTTGGATACCAGTTTTATGTGTATGTGAGCGAGAAGTGCATGTCTGCATGTATCCCTGTTTGAGGTACCGAGAGACAGGAAATTAGATTTTGTCGGCGCCGCTTCGTAATGTGCTTCTCTTAGCGTGATAAATTTGATTTTCACCCTCCTCCAGCCTGAGATTTTGTCCTTACCTCCATGACACTCAAAGTCTAAGAGATACGAGCTGCCTGCCTTTGAAAACAGTGTGTATGAGTTTGCATCTTACCAACCACCTAGTGCTACGGTGAAAGGAATTATTAACACTGTAGATTGCAAGGTGTAAATTCTATGTATGTTCCTGTTGGTAAAAGGGTCAATGGATGGTCACGTGATGTTTGTATCTGTTACTGCTGTGGCAGTGTTTCAATAGCAAGCACTAAGTGGGATCTGGGGTGTGGGGTTCAAAGGTCAAGGTGTGATAAATTAATATTAATGTTTCACAAACAAGAGCTTGATGGAGGACGCATAAGGTTCATACTGGTGAAACCATTATGGTAGTTTCCTGTGTTTTTTTGCTATATGGTTTGACCAGTATCAAACAGATAATTTGATTTGTATATTGATATCAAACTTTTTTAACAGAATTCAGTTACGTGTCCTCTGGGTCTGGGTCTGGGTTTTTAAATATGTAATTAGTTGAAGAGAGGCTGTACATTGTTTTAAGCTGTAGTATACAGTGTATACTACTCAGTGCTTTTGATGTGAAAGTTTGGTTAAAATTTAAAGTTCTAATGTTTAATATAAATATAAAACTTGTAATGAAGTGGGTAGGCAGAAATTTAACATTTAATATTAATTCACAAGGCTTGCAAATATAATGATAGTCGTTGATTAACCATAGTTCAGTTTACACAGTTTAAATATTTAAATATTTTAATTCCTAACATGACTGATATTTTTATTTGTGTTTCTCTTTAAAAAAAACCCTGCATACATAAGCAAATAAACAAGCCAAGCCGAATAATTTCTTTAATTAGTCACAAAGTGTTTGAATTTCATTACAAATGGAGAAACATTATAAAGGAAAGGTTTTTTCTGCTTGTAAATAAGAGCATGTTTTTTTCTCCCTCCCTCCCCCTGTCTCTCTCTCTGTCTCTCTGTTTCTGTATGCAGTCACAGCTCTCAGTCTGCAGAGGAATCTGGATTTAATGACCCCAGCTTACTGGAAAACCTCCAAAGCAATCATGTAAGTACTGTAATGACCTCACAGCTGCTCAGTCATGCCCAGCCAGCCAGAAATGTCCACACAGGCCCTGATATCCCCACACTCACACCTCCTGCCTCTGTTTCCGCTCATATCAACTCTATATGCGGAACACCTGGCCTGTTTATGAAATGTACTCAAAATAGATAACACTCACAAAACTACTCCAGTTTCAAGTGCCTCCTGTCAGTAGTTTTYKGCATAGGCCCAACAATATGCTATATATATTGCTATATATATATATATGCTATATATATGCTAGATATTTGATGTTTAATGTAAATTTCACAGTGGGTGGGGCTAACTATGAAACAATATTTTAGGGTATGTTTATTTACAGATGGAAAGTACTTGAAACGATTTTGAAGTGTTCCAGAGCTTGTTAGTGTCTGTACATTTTAACATAAAAAGTTAACGCAACAATAACATGGGCCTTTTGAGGCCGTTGGATGTGTCTCGTGTTGCTTTATGCTGTTGTGTCACAGATGACGCATGTTTATTCTAACCTCTTTATTTGCTGCATGTACGTTTTATTGAGTCAGGTACAATAAGTGTTTACCCTGCTCTGTGTGCATGTGAATGTTTGGATCTTTCAGCCTCATGTGGGTGTCAGTCAGCGGGCTTTGACAGGGGCGTCACATTCACCATCAGCAGGGCTTGCGTGTCTCCATCACTTCGAATTAGAACATTTTCAATGCAGGGTCGCCTAGGTGACAGTGTTGAGTGAATGGAGCTAGAGCAGTCCTCATGCCACCTGAGCTTCTCCTGTCTTTGTTTGTGCTCATTCAAATGGCTTTTAATCTTCTTCTCTAGAATCTTTTGTTCTCGGGTGGGAGAGCTTGTCAAAGAATGACACGAGGACGATGAAACCTAAGAACACATACTCGGAACAATACGTACCGAAATCATTAATTAACAATATCATGAGCCGATTCGCTGCCTAAATATAGTCACCAATTGTGCTGTTCCAGTTGTACTGTTTCAGTGTTTTCTGAAAACAGAAAATGGCTGCTTATATAAAATGTACCACCGTTAAGTTGATGTGGGTAGTTGTCAGGACGTTGCTATGTGGTTGCTAAGCAGTAGCTAAGTGTAACGTTGTTATATAGTAACTAAGCCATTGCTACAGTAGGTGGTTAATAGTGGATTCAGGGTGGTTGCTTATTGGCCTGGTGCCAAGGAGGAAACCAAGCTGTATTTTGGAACCAAAATGTAGGTCTAAAAGATATTGTTTACCTGTTTAAGTGAGGCAAAAGTTATAACTGATTGTTTAAAAAAATGATAGCACACCTGACCTCCACAAGCTACATAATCTAAGTGTCAATCATGTTTTTGTTTTAATAATTACTTTTTTGTGCAGTTGTTTTGCATGTTGTGAAATGTTGCTAATCTAATTGAAGCAACCTTAAGGCATACACATTTCATTGTTGTTCTAAGTGCCCTTAAATGATTGCTTTCTCCTTTCATAGATTTCTCTCACTTGTTTTGTCTCTGCAGCCTACTGCCTCTGTCATTATGGACTTCATGACCATGTTGGCTATCTGTCACACAGCTGTCCCCGAACGCACTGATGACAGGATCACCTACCAGGCTGCGTCACCAGGTCAGACTGACTGCTTTCGTCACACTGAAACAAAAACATTTACATTGTGTCCACCTGATAAATCAATAAATGTGAAAAAAGCTCCGCAAATGGATATTTGAAGCCTCCACATTAATTTTGGCATTCCATACAGCAGGTAAAAGGCTCTGGGCATGACAGGCAGGCCTTTTAGACATTTACTATGGTGAAAATGGAACAGGATGTGTAGCTACTAGGTGCTCTTCATTTCCTGTTTCTGTATCCAATGTGCCTCATTTGCTTTTTAAATCTCTCACAGACATCAGCGTTGAGCTTAGACTGAACACAGCTTCGCTGATCTGTGCCGACACATTTATTCATGTTGGTTCACAACAAAGATAATTTGTTTACGGAACACATTAAAAAAGCAAAAGTAACAGCTAATTAATGCTGGTTCACTTTCTCAGCTGGCTGGAATTTATGCAAAACTCATGGTTTTGCATAATTTATCTATTTAACATTTGTCAGAACTTATTTCTGGCTTTGGGGCTTAACAAGAGGAGTTGTGACCCATTTTAATCTTTAGTCAGAGACTATCCATGTTGCATAGTAGGAAGGCCTACATTTGAGAAGTTGAAAGCTAGGCAGTGCAGTGATCAAGTCATGATTGTAAAGATGGATCAGAAGATGGAAGTCAGTGGCAGGTTTTGATAGTCAATCAGATTTTGTTCACACTGCACACAATTAGGTTTCCAAATCGGACCATCAGGACTGACTGTGACTTGTCACTTATCCATTGTTCACTGCATAGTTAATGTAACAGTTTGTGATGCAGAGCAAATAGAAGCAAAAAAGATAATACAGAGGCAATGTGAGTGAACTGTACATTAACTGTAGATGATATTTTATATTCCAATGTTTACACAGTGTCCAGTATTGCTAAGTATATGTGTCTGCTAGTAATTTGATCTGACAAATCGTAATCAGACGCCAGACTCGGGTATGCCAGAAAATCTGATTTATGTCTAGTCAAAGCCTCAGTGCATTTAACTTGGGGAAGGGTTTCACCCAATGCAACTTTTCTGACCAAATTCTTTCTGGTTCCTCAGATGAAGGTGCTCTGGTGCGGGCAGCACAGAATCTGGGCTTCGTGTTCTCTGGGAGAACTCCAGACTGTGTTATCCTGGAGTCGGTGAGTAGAGATATCCTGGGAACAGATCATGAGTCCCATTGGGAGCATGACTCACCCTCTGTCACGCTGCATAATTCACTCACACTTTACACTCTGGAGAACTATTACAGGCAATTTGTACGGTGCAGTCCCTCTTCAACAGATCCATTATTTCTTTATTATAATGTATGATACAGAGGAAATCACTGCAGACCTGCGCTAACTGCATTACATACCGAGTCAATGAATACCAAACATTCTCCTGTCTGAAATAAATGACGCTTTTCATGATCTGTACTCACTCTATATTTCAGTGTGTTTTTAATTAAACCGCCATTTATTACAAAAAAGTTTTGCGGATGTTTTTTGAAGGGTGTCAACCTTTAGCATTGGGAAAACATTTCCTCTAGTTTACCATTGGTCAAGCAAACAGAGTCCCGCCTTACATATACAGTTTAGCACAGTTCAGCCAAACTATGTTTTATTTTGCCATAGCACTAGATATACAGTGCTATACAAGATATACAGTGGTGCCGGCGAATAGTGACATTTTAACATCATTGCAGAATACTCTCTCTGTACTATAACCTCAAAACAAAGCTTTTGTGGCTCTTTTGATAAAATCAATGGCCCCTGTATTGCTTGTTTTAAATAAATGCTTTGAGGAGAGACACACTGTAGCATTTTCAGGCTTTGTTTTGCAGTTTTAGATGTTTTTCTCGCCCGCACAAAGTCTCAAAGGAGCAACACCACAGAACAAGTGATGAAGCTGCAGATGCAGCTGTCTCTCTACTGTATGTCTCCCTCTCCTCCTCATTTGCAAAGACAACAGTGAGAATTTGTGCAGCACTGGAAGGGATAATGAAAAATCCAGCCGATGTGCTTTAGATATCAGCACAGGGCTGGTATTAGCAAAGTACTGAGTGAATATTAGAGAATAATTAGTTAGAATGTGCTGCTGTTTTCTAAGAGCTGGAAGCGAGAAGTCACACTTTGCTGCTGTAATTGGTTAATCTAAAGGCAGTGGGGAGAAAGAGGGCAAATCTTGCTTTCCTTTTGCTATAAGTCTAAATTGGGTCTAAACTGCGAGACATCACAGATCATTCACATCATAATTTTGCTCACGAATTGAGCTGCTTGTTTTCACCTCGTAGAAATGTCATTTCTGCGCTACAAATGGTACCAAACAAGTGCAACAATGATTGCTGTTAGATGGTGTAACTATACATCTGAACCAAAACAGCTTTATGGTTCGTATACAGTATGACCATTAAAGGTAGCCACATATTCTGATTATATTGCAGGCATCACAAATGTAATATGTTCAAATAAAAAAAAGATAGTATTCAAAAATGCTTCTGAGCAAAAGGGATTTTTAAAATCCCATGCTCTTTGTTTGTAAGTGAGATGAGTGTTTTGTACCTCTCTCTCTCTCAAAATTCAGTTCAGTTCAAATGTGGTCTATTGTCATGATCATGTATTGCCGAAACATTTGCAAGGATTACAAAAGAATAAACGTAAACGAATATTTCTCTTTTTTTACAGCTAGGAAAGGAGGAGAAATATGAATTGCTGCACGTTTTGGAATTCACGAGGTAAATTATTACAGCACAAGCAAAATTGTCTTTTGTTTTCCTCGCCATTTACATTTCAAAAACATCATGATGGTGTTGCTGTATTACAACACATCTTTCCTCATAGCAATGATGGTGTCATTGATTCTGATAGTAATGCTGATGGTGTTCCTCTCTATCTGACCCCTCCCCCCCTTCAACAGCTCCAGGAAGAGGATGTCAGTCATCATGCGCACACCATCAGGAAAGATCCGCCTTTATTGCAAAGGAGCTGTGAGTATCTGTCTGTTGCTATGGTAACAGAGAGCTGCCAGACGCTCACAGCCAAAGCTGTAGGTCTCGAGTTCTCTAGCTAAATACTAAGAATGGGGTTCAAAATAAACTCTTACCCACTTATCATTTGTGGCACAATTGAGATGTTTTGTGGACTGTGTATCCTCGATTTAAATCACACACTTTTTCTATGTAAGCTATGTAAATTAAGGTTATCATTCTTGAAATTGACTGACGAAGAAGTTTTAATTGATTCAGCAAAACAAATTTTTACGTTTAGTTGGCAATGATGTTTTTGGACCCTGGGCACGCACACACACACACACACACACACTGCTTCTGTGCTCCCTTCACCCCATGTTTTAATAAGGCTGGTACTGTATAATGTTGATGTGAGTGTGTGTGAAACACCAGTGCACATGACAGGAGACTGCTGGCAGCTGTCAGGAGTGCATAACAAGAGAATTAAGTTTTCCTCCCAAAAAAACAGCTGATTTATCTCCAGCTGTTGTGTAATGCGTTGAAACCGGATGGAATGTTGAAATGTTATTCTTAATCACTGTGTTCATGGCAGAAAAAAGAATGAATGTAGAATTAGTCATATGTTATCAATCTGTTTTCACTGTGCTGCGTTTAGGGAACACATAGTATGCAGAGCAGAAGAATAACGGCCCATTTTTTTGTTCCAGGACACAGTGATCTATGAGCGATTGGCTGACAGTTCTAAATACAAGGACATCACCCTAAAACACCTGGAACAGTTTGCCACAGAAGGTAAAGCATACACACATCCACTCATACACAGGCCTTGTATCTGCTTTATGTGTTCCGTTCGCCCATAATCAAATGTTAGTCTGTCCTGCACATACATACAAATCAACTCACTAGAGGTGTAGATTAAGGTTTGCCAGATCCTCTCCAAGCGCGGCTGTTTAACTAGATCAATGAGAGTTGCTTGTCAGGGGAGGCTGATGGCGTGATCTTTACGTGCAGAATGAACCGGTGTGCTGCAGTATGAACGGTTGACGCACCAACATCTATAGCTTGTGAATACACCGCCTCCTGGTGGAAGCTTGGAAGAACAGCTGTTTAAAAAACCTCAAGCAATCAATATCGTTGTCTTTAAACATTCTTTATGAATCATTCATGTTTAGACGAGATCATAAACGTGTGCTAGAAAACAGCTGTGTTAGCATTAGTCTGAAAAAAAGAACAAACTTGGGCATGATTATGTTTTATTTCTCCTAAGGAAAGATTATAAGAGGAAGAGATGCTGTTGCCAATTAGCACATCTAAGGGAAGCTAATGTATTCAGTTTCTGTGTGTGTTTCTGTAGGTCTGCGCACACTGTGTTTCGCAGTGACAGACATATCGGAATCATCGTACCAACAGTGGCTGGAAATTCACCATCGTGCTTCAACCTCTATCCAAAACAGAGCCCTGAAGATGGAGGAAAGCTATGAGCTTATTGAAAAGGTGAGCTGTAGCCTGTGCTCTTCTAGATGCAGAAGAACAGTAACTATACTTACAGAGTGTGCACTTCATTTGCCTTATGCATACAAGTAAAATAGTCAGTAACAAGATACATTTTACTCTAAATTTGACTTGAAATCAAATCTCTTCTTATATTAAGTGTGATACACATTCATATATTACTGCATAGTCCTGTAGATCACAACCTTTTTGAGTTCAAGACCCCCCCCCATCTATAATATTTGAAGGTCCTCTATCACACAATTTCTACCCAATAGAAAATTCGAGAGCTTGGCGTTACTAGAAAGATGCATATTTGTTATAAAGACAACATTAGGAAGTATCTTTATTTTAGATTATTTTAATTATTTTAGTAGCGTATTGAATGCTTTTTGACTATATATATATATATATAATATAATAAAATCTTGAAACCCCCATGGAAGTTTGTTGAGGTCCTATAGCCCTATATCAACCCCCCGGTTGAGAAACATTGATACATCCTTCATGGCAGAAGCAAGTGCAAAAAGAAAAGTCAACATCACACCAGGGAAGTTGTGGACGCTGTGCAGGTTATACAGCAGTCCTGTCTTCTCCATTAGGTTGTTTAGTTTGGCAGGTTCCAGAGCACTTCTGTAGACAAACACAGTTTTAGTTTGATCAATGCAGGCTGGGTTGTCTATGCGCACATGGCATCCGCAACGTGTAAACGATTAGGCACAAACCATGAGAACAGCACACTGGTGGACCTGTGAAAAGCTGGACTCCAGAGGTGCTGGTCAAACATGGCCAACCACCATCTTTAATCACGGGCTTAGGAAGCGCTGCCAATTTTTCAGAGCAAATGGACATAATCAATCATCTTACATAAAAGCCTTCGTTTTGACAGGTGCAATTACAACATTAAACCAGCAGGTGGAACATGTGACCCTTTATATTTACAATTTGATACTTGATACTATTTAAGCAGAAATAGCATTTGAAATTTAACAATTACATACGTGCATTTTGTTGATTTTAAAGGAAAATCAAACGTTATGTACAGACAGAAAATGTAATACGTAAGTTTTAAATAAAAGTATAGCTATTTAAGCAGTTACAGCCCAAAACTCTTGAGCCCAAAACTCAAATATCAAGCATTAAATATTTCAAACTTGGTTGTCAAAATGTTGACAACCAATAATGGTTAAAAATGTATAGTTTGTAGCAATAATTCATTCTTTGAGAGGACAAATGTTTAAAGATCTGAAAAATGCTTGAGAATTTTAGAATTATATAGTCATCTCCCTTTAAACCAAATACAAAATTTTACGTTTACATTTTAAATGTGTTTTTGGAATTCTTATTTCAGACTGTTAATCTGCTGGAAAAAAACACAGAATCTGTGTTTGTAGAATTCAGTAATCATTACTGCCAAAATTCTGCGTATGTCCCACCCATTGAGCAGAGATTAGGTTGAAATTGAAATTTTTGAAATAACATCACAATTAAAAAATGAACAAAATAGTTTTTTTTTATTCTGTGTCCTGTAACCCTACAGCCTGTGACATTTTAATGTATGTCCTGTATAGTGGATTTGTAGGATTGTTTTGCAAGAAAACGCGTATTCAATTTTTTGTCCTCTGCTGTATATTACACAGCTCTTCAGAAGCAGAACTCACCTGCCAGAAGATGACCTAAAAGAAATGAATGTTCTGTCTCTCTCGCTCTCTTCTTCTCTCTCTCTCTTATTTTCTCTTTCTCTGCAGAACTTGCAGCTGCTGGGTGCCACAGCCATTGAAGACAAACTGCAAGATAAAGTCCCAGAAACCATTGAGACCCTTATGAAAGCTGACATTAAGATCTGGATCCTCACTGGGGACAAACAGGAGACCGCCATTAACATAGGTGAGAGCAGATCAGCTAAACATCATATTGAGTTTGTCCCGACTATTTGTTTTCTCTGGGCAATACCAAGCTGTATTTGGCCGGACAGTTTTCCTGCAGTCTGAACAACTTAAACATAGTGGAGAGAATGCTAATTGTAGAAGTGATATTAAATCAACATTATATACAGTATATGATAGTTTTATAGTAATTTATTTCTCATTATGCAGATATTAAATAGGGAAGTATTGCTCTTTTCATTTAAATGATCAAAATAGACACAATCCATATCCCCTCATTCTTCCCTTACTCAAAAAAACACACCCCTTCCTGACTGGCTGTCGCACAGGTGCAAGGTGTTTGGTTTCTTTCCTCGTCTGCAAACTGACGCAACGCACGTGCCCCTGACTCACTCGTTTCAAATTTGTCCCTGTGACCACCACCAGCTCTCAGACAGGCGAGGCTTCCCCTCCCATTTCCCCTTCTGACGTGGTGTCTCCCATTAGCTGGACAGCTGCACTACGAAGGCGGCTTTCAAACTGACCTCGCGTTAAACGCTACAGTCAGAAAAACAGACCGTAGCCCGTGGCCACCTACCAGCACTGATCCTGAATCAGCCCATTGTGCGCACCAGCCAGCTGTGGTGGGGCTCAAGAACGTACATGCTCTAAGGGAAGAGATTTTAACTGTATACTTGACAGAGGTGTGCTGTAAAACATAGACGCCCGTTGTAGTGTTTACTTTAATTTCAATGTTGGGCGATTCATCATTTGTGGAAATCTCTATGAGAATGACAGAAATGAGAGTTTTCTAGTTAACGTCGGTACTAGTTAATCGTTTGCTAATGTTAAAGGTCTGAGGTAACCACATGGCAGAATGTGCTGAGGTGCTGTGTATTTTGTAGCACTTGAGGAAATAAAAATCCTGTCATTATTCACTTATTTGTCATGTTGTTTCCAACCTGTATGGCTTCTTTTAATGGTAGAGGAAGCTCCAAAAAAGAAAAGCAAAATTCGTATGACCTTCATTTTGGAACTTATTAGTTATGGTCATTTTACAGAATGTGTGAAGACAGGAGATGAGTAAATAATGACAGAATCATTATTTTCAGGTGAGTTTTTTTTAAGGCCTAACTGACAATGAAATATAGTTTGATGTTATACAGAGATGAGGACAAATGGACCTCACCGTAACTTATCACATTTTTTAACTTAAATGCATATTTAAAAAAGCAAATTTAAAAAAGTAAGTTTTCCTTGTATCTTACACTTGCCACTTTCACATGAAAAGCTATCAAATACTAGCAACTTCCTGCCGTATCAGTAAAGTCAAGCTTGGTTTAACCTCGGGTTAGCGGGCACTTAAAGCTGTTTGGCTGCTTCTCGCACAACAAGTACATGAAACAGCTTCAGTTCTCTCCACACTAGCTTTCTGACTGCCTTATTAATGTATCAGACCGTTAAGCAGGGAGCTGGAGCGAGGACACGCTACTGCTGCTTTTGTGGGTTTGTTGCTCCTGGCCACTGGGTGCCACTGTAAAGCCTCAGAGATTACAGCCCAAACAAACAGCATGTGGCCAATGTAAACAACTCAACATGCCTTCCTCAAACCTGAAGCCACTGCCAACAGACTGAAGTAAAAGCCACCCTGCAGCAGCACAGAGCCAAAGCAACCGCTGCTTGTACCCTTGATGCCTCTTTCCCCAAATCATGTTTATATGCCTCCATTATGCATCATGCAGGTGCCACAGTGTAAAGCCTCCAGGTCTGCCAATAGTGTTTTAGTTCCACCTGGTTGGAAAGAGATGGTGAGGTTAGACTGCCAGTGGTCAGAGTGAAGCAGGGAAAATACATCAAGATTTGGGTCCCAGTCAGGAAAGCAAACCAGACAGTTTTCCACACCTAGAAGAAACTTGACTGAACATGCAAATGTGCAATCAAGACAAACAGCTCAACGGAGTCAGACGCATTTATACACCATCATGTTTACACACACAAACACACACAGTCTTGTTGAATTTCACTGCAGTTTTGTAACATTGTTCACATTTAGAAGTAAATGCTTAGGTGTAAGGTTTCTCTGTCTAATGCAACATCATTTCTAAGGCAAGAATAACTGTTACTATTGGTAATTATTATTGTTGAGGGTTTGTTCAAAGCACCAAGACTAAACTTTAGGTTGAAACTTATCCTGCACGGCTTGTTACAGACATAGACTAAACTTTAAAATCTTGTGGATTATTAAGGAGCGGTGTGCTTGTATTTAAGCATCTGGACTTCAGAGTTTTGCCTGTTGGGCAATAAAACAGGCTATGTGAAGTCCTCAGACTTACATTAAAGGAGAGATGTGTGCCATATCTGTGCCAGGGGGCAGAATATGATAGTGGGCTTTATTGACTTAAGGTGTCCCAGACCATCTAACAACCACCAAACAACCACCAAACATTGCCATAACAACCACTCAGAACATGGTTTCAGGTGATATAATACTCAATACAGAACATAATCCAATTTTACTGCTGCCATTGGCCAATGCTTTTACTCTCACCCCTATTAAACTCTAGTGTTCATGTGATTCACACACACACAGTTCCCCAAAGACACCTCTCTTCAAATAAGAGACACATTAGGTGTCGGAATTGCATTAAACAGCAAATGTTTAGACTTGTTTCATCCTTCATGTTGTTTAGACACATCCTGATGGATGATGGGATGTGTCATGCTTTATATCAGGCAGAGAGCTCACTGTCAGCCTTCCAGTGTTGATCTCATACAAACAGTGAAGAGACAAGTTAAACCAATGGGTTGGGGGAGGGGATGTCTGCTGTAAACTTCAATCACAAAATATGCATTTCACGCTGCCAATTAGCCATACCATTCATCTGTTGCCATGGTTACCCATCACACATCTTCGTAATATTTATGTGTTGCTGAAATGTAAAGTAGTGCTGATCCATTTATCATTTGTTTAAATGTCCAGCAATGTCCAATGTTTCCCTGCAAACACACCATGTGTTTTGGGGCCTGGTGAGAGGTTTAAATAATGAGTTTTCTTTTTCTCTTTTTTTTAACTGAAGGACATTCCTGCAAACTGCTCACAAAAAACATGGGCCTGCTGGTGATAAACGAGGACACCCTGGATGTAAGTATCAGAATAAGGGTGTATGTTTATTTGTAAAAGCAGTTACACGTCACCATTTGTAACACAAGCTGTATGAGGAGATGAAATGACACACAGGTGACAGATCGCTTCAGCCCCACGCTATACAAGAGCATGTGACAGAATTCCCACTGGACCGCTCTGATTCTGTCTTTTCTATCTCTCTCTCTCTCTCTCTTCCTGTGTGTGTGTGTGTCTCTCTTCTCTAAAAGAAAGGAAAAGAGTGATACAGCAATCCAAAAGTTTGAGAACAGTAGTGCAAAGGCTTCTATTTTTTATTTTTGTAACTGGAAAAGAAAACGTTATTATATTATGAGCATAACAAATTAAGGAAAAAGTAAAAAAAACAATTTTTTTATAGAAATGTGAAAAATCAGCTGCATGCATTCGAACTGGCATGGACTCCATAAATCTGGGCGAAACCTGATCTATGTTATCCCAGTATCATTTGAGAAAGCTTCAAAGAGCATCTTGTGCTTCAATGAAAGCAGGGAAATCTGATCATTTGTGCAAAAACAATAACTCGTCCATTACCGTTAATTTGCTTATTTCATTAGTGCCCTAGAAATAGTGCAGAATCATGATTCTTATTCATTGTAGTCATTTTAAACTTTTCAAATTTAAAAAGTGTTTATTTTAGGATTTAAATTAGATTTAAAAGTTGGTCTCAGACATTTGAACTTCCATGTATGCGTTGTTCAGATGGGGCTTACAGGAGAGAGAGGGTTGTTGTTGCTCCACATGGTGCCATTTAGTAGACAGGAATGGGTCATGTACTTGGATCAGGGGTTTGGGATTTCTCAGAAACACACAATACAGGCCTGTAACTCCCTGATGGGAGAATCCATTCTGTTGACTACGCAATCCTCTTTAAAAGAAGGAAACCATTTGAAACGCACCCGTGTACTACCTACAGGTCAGGCGGCCCCTGCAGGGAAGTCTTGTCTGTTGTCTGTGTGAGTTAAGGGCTCTAGAAACCATTTCATGTGATTCTCACATGCATTGGAACCCTGATCAGGTGGGGCCGGGTCCTGCTGTGACGGGGGTGGGGTTTAAGTGATGACGGACGAGCCTCAGTCTGTCAAACAGCCGTTTAGCATGATAGATGGAGCTAAAGAATATAGAAGAGAGGTGCACTCCATAAAGCAGACTACTGCCGTCTCAAACGCCGCTGCGCGTTCTCCCGTGTATGTGCGTGTGCTTATGACACGCTAAAAGAAAACAAAGAAATTCTCTCCCTGTCGCGCGGCAGTCGGGGGATTTGCTGCGCTCTCACATTGCAGGATAAACACTGGAACAATATGCCTCCCTTTCTCTTGGGCTCTCTTGTCGTTCTGCGTTGAACAGATGAAAATTTATAAAGGAAAATAAGATGGATGAAGGAACCCACTCATCCACCCCAGAGGAGCGAGGCTGAAGTCTTCTCCGGACATTAGAGTGAGGCCAATTATCTCAGTGGAGGGAAATGCAAAGCACTGTGGGAAGGGTCAAAGAACAGTGACTTAATAATCACATTAAATATGCAGCAGCTTCTGCTGCTCGTGGATAAAAGAGCTATAGTGTGCAGATAAACAGAGAGGAAGGAGAGAATGAAGGGATTGTGTGGAAGAGTACAAAGGAGGAAGTCTTTTAATTTGACTTTAAAGGGTCATGTTCCACAAGCTTTGTAGCATTTCCTCCCTGAGGTAATGCTGCTTTCTTAGACCGAAACAGTCTTAATTCAGTTTTACATAATCTTTTGCATGCTGTCTTACACAGACAGTGATGTAGTTATGGAGTGGACAGGCCCACACAAATCTGCGTGCCACTTTTAAATTTCTGTACAATTTACAAAATTGTGCTTGTTTATTAAGTATATTTACAAATGTCATAATGCTTTTTTCCCACAATTTTCCCACAAAATAAGCGCTATCACAAACAAGCGTTATCTCATAAATGTCAAATATGATCTGATTGACTCACTTTGTCTCACAGTGAAAGTTTCACAGCAGTTTCAGTGTGGACAGACAAATTACTTCTATAGCAGGACAGATTCTGTCCCTCAAAAATACGCTTCTCAGGAAGTATATATATATATATATGGCATGTACACATAATGAAAAGCCCTTCCTCTCTGTTTATAATGTCCAGGCATCCCTGTAAAAGGATTTCCTATGTGCCTGCATCAGCCCTTATCTGCTGGATCTCGGCAGTGTGGAGGCACCGATGTACTGTATATGCTCACTCATGCCTCCTGCCCACTTGCAAACCAAACACACTTGAGTCACCATGATCCAGTTTGCTAGCACAGCCATAACACACAGGCCTGTTTGGGACACTTTAAGTCAAGTGGAGAAGGGAAAATGGTGACAACTTGTAAGCAAATGTAGACTTTGTTTTATCTGCCCACGGATTAGTCTTCATTAGCAGTCTTTAACGCTGTTTGATCCTACATTGTGCCTGTGGTGTTAAAGTGTGATGGTTATACAAATATATATACTGTAGCTCAACAAACAGAGCATAACTGCACCACGTGTCAGCTATATGTATACATTTAAAGTGTAACTATACACTACTTATATAGACACACACATACACACTGAGGATATATACACCTAAATGAGGATAAATTCTCTTTCTTTTTCTCTCTTTCTCTGTGTTTCTTTTTCTCTGAAACCCGAAGACTCTCTCTTCCTTTCTCTCTTTCTCTAAACCCATAGCTCCTCTCTGTAAATATTTCCTTTGAGCTTGGATTTCAGAGCCTTGTTATGCCAGCAGAGGGTTGGTTGGTCCCCAAGGTATAATCTCACTCCCCTTAGGCAACTGACCCCCTCAAAATACAGTATACATAGATACAGACACACACACACACGCGGCTTTGGTCTATTTTAGGCAGTTTAGTAGTAAGGTCTGCTTCATTCTTCATCCCTTTAGTTGTATCAGACAGCAACAGTGCGATATTCCTGCATGTGTTCTTACATCCCAATCTGACCCTGGAAATGCCTGGATGAATGTTCTCTAGTGAGTCCAGCACACACTATAATACACCAAAATAAAACCAGAACTCAGACAAATGCATGGCTAACGCATTGCACGTCTGTTGTACTATGCTTAACGCGCATTCTTGCATTAGAGCGGCGGCAGCAAAGCTCAGTGCCCAATGGAGCGATAGAGTTACGCTTAAATGTCTACGTTATTAATCATAATGTGTTTTTCAAATAACTAGCTTTAAACTTGTTGACGGTTTAACTTGCTTTAAATAACTTACTGTTGTTTAATATTGTCCACAAACTATTGCTTCGCAATCTGACCTATGAGAATTTTTAAGAATGCAATTTATATTTGTCTTTATGATTTTACTTGCGTATAGTATGTTTTAGTCTTAACTCTGATTTCCTGGGGGTCTTAAAGACTTGTGAGCTCTTATGGTTAATTCTTCAGATTTTAGTTGTGTTTGGTCTGCAGAACCTGCTTTTATAAACTTTATTTTAGTCCTTGGATACAGAAAGGCTTGTTTTTGTTGTGTTGTGCATCTTCAATGTCATAGTCTTCACGGAAATGGAATGTAAGACCAGAAACATGGTGGACAGCTGCAGATACGCTAGAGTTTGTATACCTACAATTCTCATGAATTTCAGGCTGTGAAGACTCAAAGACTTCTTTAAATCTTAGATTAAATGTGAAGCAAGAGAAGTTATGACCACAAACACGTTTACACACCTGCTGTCTCTCTCTCTTTGTACTGTTTGCATTTGCCCACATACACTTCTGTAGAACCAAAAGCTGGCGGATAAGAGGTGTTTCCTCCACTCCTGGTATGTGGACCACATTTATAAAGGCCCTATCATTACAACACATGAGAGGAAGGAATTTTTTATGGGATGCTATATGAAGTTTAACAGCATTCCCAATCCAAACACAGGACCATCCGAATCCTTACAATAACAACCTCTACGAGGTAGATTTAACTACAAGGTAATTTTTTGCTGAAAGTACAGTTTTCGCCATTTTAACCCATTTAAAACAACAGTCGGGTCAAGTCAAAGAGCCTAATTTTTCTCTGGGCTAGTCAGTGTTGATTAAGATCTCGCAGGTTTTAATCAGCACACAGAAATATTCCTGACTTCCTGTTTGAGCCCAAGCAGCTGGGCAGGACATTCCTCCAAAATAACACATAAGCCCAGACGTGTGCTCTCTCAGAATCTGTTCAAACTCTGAGGGCAAGAGAAGAGAGAGAGAGAGAGAGAGAGAGAGAGAGAGAGAGTTCTGCAGTTTTGCTAGTACTAGAGTAAATTCCCATGCCATTGTGTTTCCTGGTCACGGCCATTGAAAGGCCTTGTTCTAACAAACAAACCATCACGGCCAGCTGCAACACTGCTCTCTCTGTAATGAAGCGTGCCGTATGCACGTTCTAACTTTGATGCCCACGCATTGACAATAAACAGACGTAAACCTCTTGTGCAAAAGTGTCTGGTGCTCTGTAAGTGAAATTTCATGTTATTCTTGGGATTGATTACAGTGGCATTGAGGAAAAGGGGGAATTGTACCAGCGCTCGTGTGGTGTCTCATTAGAAGTCTGTGAACACGTTTATGATTTATAGCCTTATAAATTCCCATAATAAATATGATCTTAAAATTGCTTTTGTAGGTTTTGCAAAAATGGCATTTTCCAAAGTACATCCATAATGCAAATTGGGTCTTAAAACAAATATTCAGTGAGTG
>JAZGTJ010005224.1:0-28154 GCA_036877575.1 Botia almorhae | reverse complement strand
AAGTCTGCGCTAATGAGAGCAATATAAAAAATCATCAAAATTGTTAGACAATTCACAGCAAGCCAAAAAACAGTGATGAAAGGCACATGTTAAGGAAACAGTTCAAGCATCACATAACTGACAAGAATCATCTCACAAAATGTGAAAATTGGTTTGGGACATTGCACAACGCAATGGGATTTGATCTGTGTCACTCCATAATTACCATTCAAAGAATTGTTTTTATACAATATCTGAACACAAACCCATTTTCTCTATGTAATGTACATGCATAGACAGCTCCCTGTAGAATAAATACACTGTGCAATTCAGTAAAAATAAATTAATTCTTGGTGTGATAAAAACGAAAAGAGCTACAATGGGCCTTATTCAAAAACAACCATTATATGCACATTATATACAAATATTCTAACATCAGTTCTGCTGGATTCACAACAGATGCACACACACACAAATGTGCTCTCATCGTGATGTCGCTGAATTTCTCGATAAGTGAAAGCACATACTCAAAGTAATACACGTCCAACCATCTTCCTGCACAACTGGTCCTTTACAGCCATTCATCATTCTCTCAAACACAGGCTTTAATGCCCAGATACATGCATACCGTATGCACAGTTAGTGACCCTTTGTTCTCATACATGCATGCACAATCTGACCCACTTGTTATACTGCCACTATTTTAGGCACTGCCAGATCATTATACATGGTTCATTGTATAATAGGGTACATAAATAGAAGATAGATCTCTCTCTCTCCTGATAGATGTAGACATCAAGATATCACATACTGATTACATTAAGTACTTAGTATGTATAAGAGCATGAATAGCAGGCAACTGAGCACCACTGAGCACATCCAGAGTCCATTAACTGTCATTACATTTTAATCTAAGTATGTATGATCTGGTGAGACGCTGTACATAAATGATTTTCTATATAAATTAGATGCTATAATATTAATATGCATGCAGGTCACCTCCGAAGTCACCATGTCTAAACTACAAAGCAATATTGATCTTTTGTTCGGTGTATAATACAGGAGCCCGACATCAGGAGGTCAGCGCAAGTCTTCAAAGCATATTCATGTTGAAGGACTTAAAATGAACCTTTCATCAAAAACAGAGATACTGTCTTCAGTAATCAGGCTGTCCAGGAAATGACCTTTACAAGACTATGACCCAAAGGCACGTGTGCTACACTACTGTATGTTAGATGAAATACGAACAAAAGCCAAACACAGCTCATAAAACTTACAGTGTCTATGAAAACATTCAGGTTTTCTTTTGTTGTTTTATAGAACTGAATAACAGTGGACTTCATGTAACTTGACATTTTATGGCACTGTTCAACAGTCAACATGAAAAAAAAAACACTTCTAGGATTATCTAAAATAACAGAGATCTAAAATTGTGTACTTTTTTCCACCATGCCACAAACGTCTTTCTGTTGAGCGGTGTCGAAAAAATCCGAACGATCCTCTGTTGTTAAACAACAAAACTTCCAAGAGGGTGAATATTTTTTATAGTCACGCCAGCCCTAAAACAGATCCCTTTATATTCAGCCTTTAGACTCTGCGTTCAGCTCATGCCTAAAAACAATTTAAAGGCAGACAACTGTGTGCTTGACAACGTAAATCTCAAACTTCCTAGACACATCACACCTTATTTTCCACAACAGAAGCGGCTTTCAGCAGCAGCCAGTTCCCTGCGGGTGACAGATGTGTGGTGATTCTGAGCCACTGTGTCTCCGCAGACCTGCAGAAAGTGTTTTCTAATACGGGTCCTTAACCTCCAGCAGAGTTTTTCTGACGGAGCAGTTTGAGTTCCTTCAGCTTCATCGCGACACCATGATGCCTTCAGTCAAGAAGCCCTTCCTGCAGCAGTTCTACTCACAGGTCCGTCTCATCTGACTATGGATCTGACCTTTTCAGCTCCCCATTTGTCTGCGGCAGGTTTTCAGTGTTGTCTTTCAAATCACTTCTCTTATATGATCCAAAATGACTGTTGATGAGATCTGTTCTTGAGTCATTCGGTGTGAAGTGTTTGATCTAAAGCAGCTTTTCATAGATTATAACAATATTAGGAAGCAGGTGGAGAAGTGGATGATACTACAGTGTCTGGCAGAAGATGACATCATTTGTGCTTTGATGACGTATGTTGACCTTCAGAGTAACTGAAACAGTCCTAGTTCACTGTTTCCACTGTTTCATGTCACACATTTTCATATCATAACAAGACCTTCAGTCTTGATGATTAAAACAGCCTTTAGCAAGACCACCACCAAACTTCACCGTACAGTAGATTAGGTGACTGTAGCTTTAGGCACACATACATATTACTTAGACTCTTGGCACAAAGGTCTGTTTCAGTCTAGCTATATTATTTTCCTATAGTTCTTTTTGAGTAACAGCTTTTTGTGGCACCTTTTAATACAGGCCAGCATTATGCCGAAGCTCTTGACATGATTGATCTCTGCGCCTTTAAGACCCGTTCACACCAAGAATAGTAACTATAAAGATACGTTTAATAATAAACTATAACTATATTAGCGCCTACACAAAAGGACAATAACATTATGTTCATTCAAAGCTCTCACGCTGCAGTAAATGCATGAGGCCTTCAAATAAAAATAGATTTTGATTGGTTGTCAGTATTTAATCGTTCATCGACTGGAAAAACATTCTTCGAAAACATTCTTCTATGCTGTTCCTCTGAACTGTTAGATTTAACTATATAGTTAGATATAGTTATAATTTGTCATTATCATCCTTGGATAACTGGCCTTTATTTTCTATAACTCCTTCATTAGGATCAATAGTGTGTTGAGGGGTGAGATTTTCTGGTGTTTGGGTGGCCTGGCATCCAGTTGATCATTCAATCCTGTCTCTGAATAAATGCAGTTTTTACCTCCTGAATCACCATTAACTGTGAGGTTCTATCTGCAAGCATGATTCACAGGTAGACGCTAATGTCAAAGCAAATGCTACATGACCTTATTAAAGCTGTTGTTTATCACCACAGTGATAAAATAATCAAAATAAAAATGTCATATGACATCTCTGCTACAGACTGCCAGAAGGCATGTGGCAGACTCCGAAGCCAGCTGGAAGAAGGTCTGACAAGACCAAAATTGAGCATTTTGGCCAAACTGCACGTCTGGAACAAGGAAGCGTTGCACATCACGAGAAACACACCAGCTCGATTGAGAAGCATGAGGGTGCCAACGTCACGCTGCGTGGAGGATTCTGTCCTGCAGGGTCTGGAGAGCTTGTGAGACAAGAGGGTAAATGAAGGAAGCACAGTGTTGGAGGAAAACCTGAAGGAGTCTGCAAAACACCTGCGACCTGGGAGAAGATTAGCTTTCCAGCGTGACAATGACAATGACTTTTCCTAGCGTAAAGCCAAAGCTACACAGAAATGGCTTCAAAACAATGTTAATGTCCTGGAGTGGCCAAGTCAAAATCCAAACCTCAGTCCAACTGAAAATTTATAGGTGGACGGTTTGCAATGAAGAATGAAGGAAAACTACAGGGGCTATTTGCAAAACTGATCAGAGATCTGTAACTGCTACCAAAGGTGGATTATCAATTCACAGGAAGTGAATACACACGCACACGAGTCAGAATTTTTAAACCAAATTTGTAGAAATTTGTTTTCACTTTAAAATTAAAGACCGTTTTTCTATTTATTAGTCACAAAAATTCAGAACTTTGTACCGCACCCAAAGAATTTATTTGGTTAACGCATTCCCATTATTAAACTTGAGAATGTTTTCATATCTAATAAAAATTGTATCCACCTCAAGCGAGTGTGTTTGTTTAAAGTGCACTGAAGAAATTGTGCTTGATGTTTTCATCCAGCGTTTTTTAATGCAATATCCCAAAATCCACATAAAAAACATGACTGGAAATCCAGTTAGTGAGTTCAGACACCGATGTTGGACTAAATGGGGCCTGGCTAGTGTTCGGCATTCCAAGTCATCCCAAAGTTCTTTAATGGGGTTCTTATGCACCAGAATCAGTCAACGATGTAAATCACACTGTGTTCGCAGGGGCACTGTGAAGCTACAACAGACTGCAAACTGCTTTGAAAGCACATTATTCTCCAGAATGACACTGAATTAAGATGTGTCGAGATTAGGATGTGTCTATTCACCCTTAATAAAGGTTCTTAGCCATACAGTCCATATAGTTCTGGCAATACAGTACATAATAAAGTAGCAACCGGATTAATATGCAAGCTTACAAAACATTTAAAATACTTATTAAGTATACAGCCAAAGAAAAAGCATGAAAATGCCATCAAACAAATGCTTAATGGTATTACATGTGCAGTTAATGCTATCCATTGAGATCGTATGTAATGAGGTTAAGATTAACATTCTGTTCCTGTTTTAAACAAACACGAAAGAGGATAATAGGATTACTAGGATTAAAACCACGCATAAATTAGAGATTAAAGATGAATAAGTTCTCTTTGAGTTGTACTCCCCAAACTACACTAAGGATACAGACTCAAATTACAAACGCTCTCCAAACGCCAACTCAGTAGAATTCACGGAAGAACTGTTGTGGGAATAATGACCGGCAGGATAAACAGCTCTGCGCAAAGATAATATACAAGAATCCAAAAATGAGTGTGCGCAAATGAGCAATGGGTAATGACAACCGGTGACCGCCACACATTATTGTGTTAATGACTTGTGTTAATGTCATTATTGTTAAAGATGATCAAGACGTTTACATGATGCTGGTCACAAATTATACAATAAGGGCATATTACATATAAGAACTTTATTTGTTGTATAGCAACTTTAATAATAACATATTCTTCTAGTGCTCGGAATACTGTAATTCTGTCTATTACATCTAAATGGCCCCAGTAGTTAGTATAAATTAATAATTATTAATCGGTAACAGTTGCATCCTCGCAAACAGATGTTGGCGGTATATCGGATGAAGGTTAGAAAATCCAAATAAGGTGCAAAAACCTTCACACATTGTGATCAGCCTATTAAAATGAGTCTGATGTGAAATTTCACAGTTCACAGTTTTTGTGGTAATCGCGTTTCCACGGAATGTCCGCTTTATGGAAGTTATCAGCACAGCACTCAAAATGTCCTTTCTTTGGAAAACGCTATGCATGACAAACTAAGAGAATATGTGAGGGTTCAAACTGAGCCATGACAGCTGGCAGAGGAGCCTGCATATAAATAGTGAGTCACTTACTGAATGATCTGCATATGTATAAAACTTTGGTGGCTTATTATTCCATTTTGTTACAGATCTAAATATTTATGTTAGCAAAACACAATGTACAGTATCACAATTGATATGTTACACCACATTATAAAAGAATAAATATGAGACGCAACAAGCTGCAATAGAGGTCAAAGGTTTTAGGGGCAATTTGTGAAATAACATTAACTATATAACTGTAAAGTAAAAGAAACGATCACAAGTACTTGTGAAAGACATTGTGCCCCCAAACAAAGGCTCATATGCTAAAATGCATATATAACCTGCAAACTATAAAGCGCATGGCACACCAGGGTGCGGCTAAACACCTGTTTTATCTCTAATCTCATCTTTCTAAAAAGCTGGAAAATGTACAAACACAAGGACACTGTATAGTTTCTTTAGTCTCATGTTTAAAACATTTATAACGATATGTAAACAACCTCTAAACATCTGTTTCACAGCATTTTTAAAACAAAAGTTCACATTTGAAATCCCTGCTTTCAAAAGCAACAGCACATCCTGAGTGAACAGACCATTAGACAACATTACAAGTCAAACGACCGATCATGTGAGTTTAGGGCGGAGCAATCTGTTTGTTCAACCAATCACAGGAGGACATAAAAAGTTTTTAGAATTTAGAGTCAGTTAAAGGGCAGTTAATATAGCAACGGGTTAAGGAACCAACTAGACTGCATTTTGAGAGCCTTGAAATGGCTCAAAAACACCATCACAGTTCAGTTATCTCTGATAGTTATTAGCAGTGATACCGTCGCTTAAATAAGCCAGCCCGGTCCCACCTTGATTACCTCATCCTTCTGAATCAGTTACAATATGGCAAACTGCATAACAGCGAGCGCTAAAGCTACTCTCAGCTGAAATATAAAGCGGAAAAAGGTTCAATCAAACAAATAACTTCTTTATTCAAAGAATCAAAAAATCAATACCTCATCTTGAGACGGTGACTCCTTTTGGCTCACTGCGAATAAACTGAAGGCTGAAGCGGTGCCATCCAGAGTTTATTAAAAACGAAAAGAGAAAAATAGAATCTGATAACACAACCGAAAATACAGAGCAACGGTCTAGCGTTCACGACGGCCTCGGAATGCTTAATCTAATCCGCTTCGAAAAGACCAGGAGAAGCAACACATAATCCATTTCATTGTGAACATTGTTGAATTTAATTACGTAGCTCTCACGGCTGAATGTCGGTGGACCCCAGTGTAAATATTCGCTCAGACTTTTATAACATGCGCAAAATAGTTCAGTTATGAGAAAGGAAAATGGCACATTTTGTTTAACGTATTTATCTTTTCATAAACCTGTCACGAGATCCTGACAGCCGAATAAATATTACATATTTCACTTTACCGTAGGCCTAATCAAGCCGTTTACACTGTACTTTTTTAAATTACATTTATAAAATCATATAATATAATATTCTTATATTTGTATGAAATATTGCAATGTTTATTATAAATGAATTATCCATGTACGTGCCTTTATAATCTTCATAATCATAATCTGTAATGAAAATCACATTAAAATGTGCAATCCTTCTCTGATGACGTCAGTCTGGAGACTTGGGCGGAGCCTGCGCCATTAACCACTCCCCTCCACCAGTCTACTGGAAGCATTGAAACGCCTGCTTTCCTAGATCCAGTCAATTCCCAGAGGAATAAACTAGCCATGCCCCAATTTCTCTGTCTCACTCTGAATTACATCATAACACCAAAGTCAAGTTGGCTCGGACATCCTGTTCACACAGACTTGCAAAGAGTTGCAAATAATGTTTAAGCCCTTGGGTGCTTTATACTTTTATAATGACAGCCAAGTCAAATCTTCACAAGCCAAAGCTGAGACCCAAACTGCAAGCTCAACCCCATTTTATGCTGTTAGGAGATAATCGAAGCACTCTGAATCTGAATTACCCAGCAGCCTCTGCTCATTACAGCCCTTTTTACAAAATCGGTCTTACAAAATCTAAGATCGGCCTAAAACGTTCTTTAAATCAAGCTCTCGCTGTTCATCTTTACATGACTCCTCCCATGTTTCATCTGCTATCAGTTTTCATCTTCCCTGCCGTTTCTCACACTGAGTGCAATGCATCTTTTGACCCCAGCTGACCCCCTTCTCTCATCACTATCGAAATACGAGCCCCTCTGCTCTCCTTACGCCTGTGTGGGTGTGCACACCAGTGTACTGTCACACAGATTAACTCACTGTCTTTGTGTGTGTGCACTTCAGTCGGCCCTCAGCTGGTGACACTGAGAGAACACCGTGCTCAGCCAGACGCTCCCCCATCATGTGTCTGACTGTCACTTTAGTTTAGCTAGTGGCCCAAAGGGGCTATTATTTGCTTGATTAACTAAAGCTTGCTTAAAACAGTTTACAGTTTGGTATCTGACCTCATGGAATAGAAAGACAACTTGACCGAGAAGAACACAGTATATTCTGACAAATAGACAAAGATGTACAACACACAATTGCTGGTTTTTGTCATTTGTAAAATGTAGTTTTGGAAACTACATTTTAGCATCTAAAATAATGAATTTCACATGTTCTCTTTCAGCACGGCTTCATGTATTTTTATAACACTAACTGTACGGGACAATAAACAAACAATGCTAAATGGTTGCAGGAAGGTACACTGGACGCAGGTAATAATGAATAAAATAAATTTAATATTTATTGAGATAGCCACGGTTTGGTCATGTGACCTTTGAAACAGCTTCGGTCACATGACCGAATCTTTGCTATATTAATAAATGTTGGACTTTTTTGTAAGCTACAGCAGTGTGCGAAATTTCTTTTCTACTTGTCACATCAACAACAAACAGAGCTGTTATGTCTCTATTAGCATTTAGATGCATCAAGTGATGATTAATATTCCATAAATGTGTGATGTGACTATAATTATGTCCTAAAAATGTTAATCTGCAGTCACAACAAACTATAATTAAGCTGACTTATAGTGTGCCAAGAACAAACATTGTCATTTTATGATTAGTCTTCAAAATAAAACCAAATTCTCTGAAGAACGGATTGGGCAGTGCTGCTAGAAAAAAATAGGGAAAAATGTGGACTTCCTAAATGAAACTAGCTAAAATACAGGCTTTTGGTATCTGCCGTCTTCACCAACCACAGATTTACTGATATGTGGCTATTCTAACTAAAACCTGTATAAAGTCGGTCGAGAAAGATATTGTGTTTATTTCAACAAACAAAAATGACAGAAAATCACACTTACAGTGAGACAAATTTAGGCTTGCCAACCCTCTGCTACTACAAACCTCTCTACAAACAAAAACATATGGTGGATACTGCCAGTGTGGTTCTACATACTTCTGTGTTACATCCTCAGCCTTTGGAAATGTAAGTAATATTTTCTGAGGATTTACAGCTACGATGGCATCCGAGGCATTATACCCACAAAACTTTTCTTAATCCTCTTGGCTTTGGGGTCTAAGATCATAATGGTATCATCTGAAAAATGCAGCGTCCTCCGTGCATGGTTCAACACAAGCCCGCTCTGCTGAAATATGACTGTTGTTGTTGTTGGGTCTTGTCTCCATGGCAGAAGCTGATATGCTACAAATAGAGAATTTGGAGATGGAGGATGCGCTCTATTACCCCGCCAGGGTCTCACATAATGTGGTGATGGGCCTTGGCACACACCGATGGACTCATTTCTTTGAGGTTATGAAACATCTACCTTGACACTGAGAGAAACATATTCAGGGAAGCACATGTTTAGAATGATCCAGGAGTCTATACGCCATGAAAAACATGGCTGAGAGTCGTTATACGACTGAAATGTACGCACGCATCTGTGAGGTAACAACAACAACAACAATAGAAAATGTCTTGGCTTTGTAAGATGGTGGTCCTGTAAGCAGATGGTGCTCTCAAGATACATTAAGGGCCCTTCAGAAACACATATTTCTCTTTCAATTGTGAGAATGTTTGCAATGCATTGGCTTCAATTGTACTTTATTCTCAAAGGTTTTGTCACACAAAAGGGGCAAAGCTGGCAATTACTGTCAAATATAGTTCTCTGCTTCATCCTCTCCTAATTTTCCAAAATTAGTTTCTCATTAAACGCGGGTCAAACAGAATTAGGGGCCTCATCCGCATGTGTGGCGGAGGTCCACATTCTTGAATTTGGAGGATGGGATCTCTCAGACGGGAATCTCTCTGTCGCTTCATTGTGGAAGAGAAAATTAAATTACCAAGCATTCCCAGAAACTCACAAAAGGTGCTTTCTAAAAACAGAAATAATATATTAAAATCATCACATTTCAGTTGAGTGAAAGCCACAGGCAATTCACCGTCGATTTATAAACCGGCACACCTGTTGACGTACCTTCAAAAAGTACTCCTGGAGGACCAGCAGCTCATTTTCAGATGTTTATATTTACAGATGCTCTTTAGCTGCAGCAAATTAATTGCAGGGGAAGTCTCCGAGCTGGAACTTACTGTGTAAATCACTTCGCTGAACTTTTGCAAGAACAAAAAAAAATAACGCCGTTGTTTATTAAGCTACAAATCCTCATGACAGAGGAAATAAAAGTGGCACTTAAGTGCACTTCCCGAGCTAAGCAGATCCAGAGTGCAGAACGGCTGAAAGTCGCGCTAGTTCGCCCAAAAATGATAACTCACATTTACGCACCCACTCGTGTCCCTCCAAACTGTATGACTTACATTCTCCATGAAGCACAAAAGGAGAAATTTTCAGCAAAAATACTGATCTCTCTTTTTTTATGCAACTACGAAAAATAGGGACTGGAGCTTCAAACGAGACACAAAAGCATAATAAACCGTATGATGAATACAGTCCATGTGTTTTGTGCACTATATTCCAAGCCTTCTGGAGACACAAAATTGTTTCTTAAACAAAAAGTCATTATTTACTAAAACTCTGAACAGCTGTTTTAGTTCTTAAAGCTGCAATCTGTAACTTTTTTGGTTAAAAATAAGTTATTGAGCAAGATGATAACTCTGCAAGTAACTTGCAATTTTATGTTTCAAACAGAGATGGCGGTAGAGAGGCAAAAATTACAGATTGCAGCTTGAAGACTTTGTGTTGCGCTCATTTTTCATCAGCAGTATCTCTTACAAACTGGACAAACATCAAACAGAGCAACAGCGCAGACCAAGGACATCCCACGTCTGCGGGATCAAATCCTGTGGGAGGAACATGTGGGCAACTCATGGACCACCATAAACACAGGGCAGACAGAAAGTGGGAGGAAATAATTGGAGACTCACCCTGGGAAGCCATCACCCCAGTCTGTAACAAGAGCCAAGTCACAGTGTGATGGATCCTGCAACCTTACCACAGGCTTAAGGTTAACAGCCAATCTGTTGAATGAAATACAGCCAGGACGGACAGAAGGCCGCCAAAACCCCTTGCCACATGGGGAGGATTAATCCCCAAATGCATCGGGGAGAACCACTGTCTATCCTATTTCAAAATGAACTAAGAACTGAAGGAAAACAGGCCCAAAAAGTGCTCTCTCATTGAGAAGAATTCTGAGTGCTGCACTGAGGTAGAATTTTAAAAATTCTAAAGTTTGCAGAAATCCAGGTTTTGGGAACTTCTATTTTGCACACATAGACAATCTGAGGAGGACTGATCCTCAAATACATCAGGAGTGAGATCCACTGTCTATCCCATTTTACATTAAAAACAAACATGAACTGATGGAAACATGTACAAATAGCGCTACCTCATTGAGGATTGTCCTGAGTGTGGTGATGAGGTAGAATCTTGCGCGAACTGAGACAGCTGGACTTCTGCCACCCAAAACTGAAATGAATCCTGGTAGAGGACCAATGGCAGGAGTTCAACTTTTGCCTGGGAGAACATTCATCTTATTGAAGTTTAAATGTATGGCAAGGGCTAAAGTGAAACCTCTGTTTGCTCCGTACATCATCCAACGTTGCTGGCCAAATGCGAGGTAGAAAAGGAAAACAACAGTGTTTAAATGGTGCTTTGTGGCACACTATGTTCAGAGATTAAATAGCATCACAGGGGAGAGCTAATCACAGAACTGCGCCCAATTTGAAACACTAGCCCTCAGCACTGCCCAGTGGCTGTGGGGTCTGCTGTCTGCAAACACACACTATTGCCTGTTACAAACCCTACCGAGTTACCTAGTTGACTACTGTTTATAGAGGCAACTGCCATCTAAGGCAGCATTCTGGCCATCATGGAACCTTATAATTCACCGAATTGAAACGCTCTTAATCAGCAACAACTCTAAACCAAAAACGCCTTACTAGGAAAAGTCACAATTGATTTTAAAAGTTTTTTATGTTGCTGTTATACTCTGAAAAGCATAAAAATACAAAGCTCACACAAATATTGGATTAAATTGTCACTTTTATTGGAATTGTCTTTGCAAAGGATACATTGCTAAAACAAGATATCTTAGAAGGCAGCATTGCTTGGAACAGCCTTTACGTCTTGAGCGCCTATGGTGCTTAAAAATGCTACTTGTTTAGACGGCTTACCAGGTTTTGGAACGGAGCACTATCTGTCTCTGCCTCTGCCCCTCCCATCTTCATATTCACATGCATACATGCAAGACACACAGTTCATGTGAGGTATCAGCCAACATCACAGAGGACCAACATTGCATGTCAAAGCAATTGAAGAATCCACCACTGACAGATGTGTAAGATACGGAGAGAGGAGGTGGCGAAAAAAAGACACTCTACTTTGAGTGACAGAAGCTTTTTGACAACTTTGGACACTTTCCTTTTCCAGTCTCACATCTGTTTCTCTTTTTAAGAAAGAAATTGTCCAACACTCCTGTGTTTATCCAAGGAGGTGAAAACTTTTATAAACTAGCAGCTATAATCCGTTTACAAATGAGGTTTTGCTCACCGTGTTTGACAGCCAAGGTGTTGCCAGTGCTTAACAATAAGAATTATTCTTTATTTAAAATATAACAATGACCTTGTTTCGCCTATATTACAGCGTGTGAAAATCTTAGTCTTATCGTTATAAAAATAATCAGCATAAAGCAAAATGGGGAAAACAGGGAGTCCCCTACTTACTGTATATAAACGAGGCAAAAACGAGGTTGAGGTAAAGTGTCTTAGATAATAAAAGATTCATCAAGGTGAGCACAAAAAGCAGTGTGTGTCTGCCTAAAAGCTTCCCTTCCTAAACCGTATGCTTTTTCTTTATACGAGTCATCTAAGAAAAGCAGGCAGAAGATCTTGCAGGAGGTCTGGTGCCACCGAGGTGATCGTGTTTTAAAAAAGCTTTTAATTCCACAGTCTGTGCCAGCCCCACAATGATATCATTACATTGGTGCTGGAGACCAGGCAACTGTAGATGAATAGTCGGGGGAAATACTCTATGCTTCCCCATGCAGAAAAATAGCTTTCTGCCTCAGTGCCCTTCACTTTTCAAAACCTCGAAGCTTGAGAAATAACTGATGTCTGACATACATTTCCTGATACGAAGAAGCTGGCAGGATATCGTTTGGTATTGTACAAGACTTTATGGAACTCTGCGGTACATTTGATCTGTAAATCCTAATTCCAGCAGGACCACGTACATAAAACAGACCATTGAGATGCTATGCTGTCTGGATGTCTTACATAAGCCGACATAAAACAATGTGGCTTTGAGGGCTACAGTCTGTTCGGTGTCATAATATTGTGCATACAGACCTCATTTGTGCATTTAAAACATGCTGCTTCAAAAAATACTTCCATGTATGATGTATTTACCAGTAACGTTCCTGCTGTTCCTCACAGCGTCGTTTTCATTGTGTAAATTTACGCTGGTGTCGACTTTGACGTCTGTTTATTAAAAAAAATTTAAAATACTGCCTCAAGGCTATAAAGTGCGAAGCCATAACAATTGATCACCATGAAGAAGCTGAAGTAATCTTAAAAACCTGCCCGTATTTTCAGCCATTAAGCTTATTGCTCTCAAGGCTCTTTAAGGCATCAGGACCATCAATTTTCAACACTATTTCAGACACCTGAGGCCCTGCCAGAGCCCCTGGGATAAGCCACGCAGCCGTTTGATATGCGCTGCGTAAGGTGCCAGAGTCTGAGAGCTGATCTCTCCCGACAGCCTCGGGAATGCAAATCCTCCCCACTGATGACCAATAAATGATGGGGGTGTAAATTATGTCTTCCTCAGAGGTTAAAGCTAATGTTCTAGGCCTTTAATTTCTAGCGAATTTAACTTAAATAAACCAAATATATAAACTACATAGGCGGCTATCTACACAGACAGCATCTTATCCGCATTCTCATTAGTGGCTGATCCGAGATGACCTCGGAAGCAGAAACCGCTATGCGTGATGGACTCATCGGAAGCTCTGACCTTCCATGCAACTAGCAAAACTAAGACGCTAATAACGAGCGCGCAGGACTATTGCGTGGGTAAACAATATATCATACTGGCCTTAATGATCGTCATGCTTTTTCAATAAAATGATGTTGGTTAGCTGAAACATTCTTGCTGAGCTCAACACAAGATGTCGTGAGCACAAGCTCGTCCACAAATCCTCAAAATCTGGACAAAATGAGATTTAAGGAGGCAGTACAACCGGCGGCCTGCAATTTTAAGGGGCCTTATGATGACAAACAATTTTAAAACGGAGCTGCAATTCCAAGTTCCTGGGCCGGACTGAACATCAGAACTTACAAAACCTGGAACAGACACTGTATAAAAGTTGGACTCAGAATTAAAAGAAGTTTTTTTGTACCTTTATTGCTCTTTGACATTCAAGGAAGGTATCCGAGATTTGAAAGAAAGGATTGCATTTAATGACAGCCTATTTGAGTGAGAGGTGGAAGTATATGGTGCATTGTGGGTACAAGGCCTTTGCCCCAAAGGGCCTTAATGGGTGCAACCATGGAAACCACAGGACATTTATTAAGGGCGCAGGGCCTGCTAAGTGTGCCTGGGTGATTAACTCACCTGTGGCTGCTACAGCTGAAAGTAGAAGAGGGCAGAGAATGATAGACCTGATGAGAGGCTATAAGGACCGGAGATAAATGCACACTACCATTTCCACTCAGCTTCATAATGGTTACACAAGAGAGAGCATGAACCACAAAAGAGTGACAGATTGGAGAGAGAGAGAAAGAGAGAGAGAGAGGGAGAGAGAGAGAGAGAGAGGGAGAAGGTACAACAGAAGCAGCACGGTTTCACTCACCGTATCTATAAGGCTCTCCTGGATTCTGCTGAGGCTTGTTCTCGGTCTGCTGCTGGTTAAACCAAGCCCTGAAGACTCATACTGTAGGACAGCAGAACACACGCTGTGAGGAACAAATGCCCTTTTCAAAGCAAACAAACAGAACACGCACAAACACAAAGGGTAACACAAGACGCATCTCAGACACCCACAGCTCACACAGGCCTGAGTCTGGTTCACGACGTATGTTCATTAATTGTGATTTAGTTTTTCATTAAGTCAGGAGAATGAAACAGATTGGAAAATCCTCCTGTGATCGTTTGCCAGAAACGTATTTACAAAGACAGAAATGAACTTAAGATGTCAATGTGTTATTAATATGTGGACAGCACGCATTGAGCTGTGCTTTACACATGTGATAAATCACATGTGTATTTACACGCTGTGATTCTCACACTAACCAGGTGTGAGAAACAATGAGTCATCTTTTTCATCTTGATCTGACCTTTTTCCTAAACATCCACGGCGGGTGATGAGTCACACAACTGTATAATAAATAATAAACGTGTACCAATTAGGTGTTCAGTCACCATTTTCACTAACAGTGTGAACAGGCTAATTACTTCTAGCTAATATATTACAAGGACCAGGACTAATGCTTAACTGGCCGATCCTTCTTCCCTGAGGACCCCCTGTGCTGCACATTTTGGGCGTCTCCTTTATTGTGCTCATCTGACATTATCCTCAGCTTGTTAGCAAAGAGATCCATGAACTGAATTCAATGTGTCAGATAAGCAAGACGCACAAAATGTGCAGTGCTGTGGGACACCCAGGACTGGAATTTAGAATCAATTCCACAGAGGACCTTAGGGGTCCACCTTATTACATAGCCTGCGACAATAATCTCCGTTTTCCTCCTCTGACGACTGCTCTGCTTCAAGCTGGAAGCTTGCGGTTCCCATGACTAAGACAGAGTGTTATTACAAAGCAGACTTTACAAAGTGCATAACAAATAAAAATACAAGTAAACACATGATTAAAAAGTAGTTCATATTAAAAGTAATTAATACATGTATTTTGTCTTTTCCGCAGGTTTAACTAGGGTATTTTACAAATAATAAAGATGGGTGCATGTTTGTTTACATGCAAATATAAAAGGAATTCCAATGTTGAAAATGCACTCATTTTAAATCTATTATAAAAACAGGCAGAAGTTTATAGAAAGTTTAATGGGAACTAATCTACATCAGATAGCACAAAAAATGCAGAACATCACAGATCACAGCAGCATTTCAACCATGACTAAGGGATGACAACACAGCACACAACAGCAGAGATTTCTACTGCCCGCAGGCTCCATGCTGCAGTCTTACCCAATAGACAGGGGCTGTCTGTCTGGACGCCCCAGCCTGAGAGCCGAGGGAAGGCAGAGATGCTCATGCTACGCTCTTTGCATTAAGAAACAAAAGGAAGCAATAAACTAACACAAAGTAAATAAATAACAAAACAATACAAAATTACAAAATAAATTACAAAAATATAAAATAGAAATTATCTTCACCCGGGGACTACAAAAACGACTTTTGTAATAAATTGTGATTAATTAGTCAGCGTATTGTAATTAAATTTAATGTCTCACCTATGAACAGGTGTAATATAAACACTTTAAATATGAAAACCCCTGATCTAACCACACGTGTTTATACGCCTGTCATGGTAAAAGTTTAACACGATATTGTGCAATTTACTTCTTTCTTTCTCAGCTTTGTGAACAAATGGCTGCCAGGAAGACAATAAAATCTTTGCCTGGTGTGAACATTTTTGCAACGTTTCCAAAAAGCCCATCTGTTAACGTAACAGACGCACCTTCTTTGCGTTACTCAATCTGCAACACTTAATAAGTACAACTCGTACACTCAGATAGTCCATCATTCTGCAGGTGATCCATTTCAGATAAGCCATTTCTTGCCCCTCTCTTTCCACATATTTCCTTTAAGGTCAGTTATTTACTTCAGGCGKGACGCAGCRAACACCAGGACCGATGAATCTTAAATTACGCGAGGACCAGAGCTGACATTCGGTGGTGCACAATGGCGCACAGGCCCATRATTGTTGTTYATTACTAGACAAAATGGCACAATACATAATCTCCATCTCAACATGAGATTGACTGTCTTGTGTGTTTGGAGTTAGCCATGGGTGAAAATGAACCCAAATGAGCAAATCAATTTCAGGCACTTATTAATTTAAATCATGATATTTTCTCATGCGTCTCCATAGACTTCTCTTTCAAACTGTCTACATCTGATACTGTAGGCTACTGTAATTCATTTAGAATGTCGCCAAGTATGTTACTGACAGAATTCGCTCCGTATTTCTCTCAATGTGTAAAAAAAATAATGATGAGAGCTGTTTTCTTATTTAAGGCGCATTCAGCCACACCAGCTGGGTTAAACTGTGGGTCAAATTCAAAGCAGTATCAAGCTAAATGCAGTTAATAAACAACAGATTTCTTATTAATTAATAATATTTCTTATTAATTTAATATAGCATGATAATGCTATATTAAATTCAGTTTAATACATGGACATGTCTGGTCAGGTGTCAATCAAGGGGTACTTTGGCCTTGCCTGTACTTCTATACTTCTATACATGTACTTCTAGACATCCCTATAGATTGCAAGCGCCTTAAAACTCATGTAAATGTGTGAAGCTTTTGCTTACATAGTTCATTCCCTGGCTCAACACAGCAAACGAACAAATATTTGCAAAGCCTGTTCTGTACGTACAGCTTGCGCAGTGCAAACGGCATGCGCTTTGTGATAAAATGCAATAAAAATGTCCAAAGACAAAAATATGATAGGTTAAAGACAGGACAACGGTAGGCCTTTGGGACTCAAGCCATAAAAAGCCTCATTGAGATGCTGAATGCTGGGCCATCGGGACCAAACTGCGGAGGAGAAAGTGCATATATTCTAACTTCACCTGGTCTATCTGTGCCTTGTGTTGTGAGATTTAACCCATTGTCAAATCCCAAGGCATAAACACTATTTTATAGCTGATGAAGGTCACCATTTAGATGACCGAACGCCATTGGTTATTCACAAGACGACACCCAATCAAGTCCAAGCTGACAGAGTTCAGATGATGTAACGCCATTGGTTATTCACAAGGCGACACCCAATCAAGTCCAAGCTGACAGAGTTTAAATGATGGAACGCCATTGGTTATTCACAGGACGACATCCAATCAAGTCCAAGCTGACAGAGTTTAGATGATGGAACGCCATTGGTTATTCACAAGACGACACCCAATCAAGTCCAAGCTGACAGGCTGATATTACTGATACCTTTAGTCCCGTTGAACAGTTCTTGTAAAACTTTCAGAATATCCACAATGAAATAACAATAGTAATCGCACCGGGGTATTTAAAGCATTCTGTACCTAGAACAAAAGCTGGCTGTGGGCTAGAGTATGTGTAGCAAGAAGCAGCAACGGTCAATTCATAAATAAATCATCCTTTTGAGCTGAACCTGATTTAATGAATCATCGAGTTCAATCAGACTGAGCTGCTCTCAGGTTAACGCACTGACTTATTGAATAATAACCGTCCCTTTCAAACATCTGACTCATAATGATCTGAGACCTGGTGAGGGAGCCAGTGATCTGCCATTGTCATCCTGCAATAGCAGTGACATGGACCTAGTGCAAAAGATTAAACGTATTTACTTTGCAAACTAATACTAATATTAAAGCAGCTAAGTGACAGATGAGGATAAGTGTGGCTGCTTAAGCTTAAGCGGCAATGTAAGATCAGCTGGAAACTGTCAACAGAAAATAAATGGTGTGCACCAGAGAGCAAGTAAACACTTTTTAATGGAGTTGACAAGCTGTGGTATATTTCCGGAATATTCCTGCTGTGACAATAGCAACGAGGCCTGTTTAGATACGGCTCGTTGAGTGAGTCTTGAAGAGTAACAATTAAGAGAATAATTAAGCTGCTGTCTAATTTTATTTGGGAAGGCACGGCTTCTAAAACTCATAGCCCATCTACGTAGCCTAAATGGCGCGTTTATGAAAGAGTTGAAAACAAGTAGCGTGAGGGCGCTACGCTACCAGAGGTCTGCACTGAAATTACTCAACTGAAAGACAAAAAGGTGCAGTTTTCTTTTCTGAAACCTGAACTCCTCCCAAGTTCACTTCATTTTCACATTTCCATAATTATAAAAAATTTTTACCACTACAAACGATAAACATGTATATCTCTCTACACAGACTCACAGAAAAGAATTTGGAATGAGGAACTTATTAAAAACATCAATAAACAATAAGGCTCAGGTCTTCGTTTCAGTTTTTCACCAAATAAAAAGCTTGCGTGTTTACCTAGAACGCCTAAGACTGCTGGTAAAAATAAAAACAAACAGTAAATATATTGTATATGTTTCATATATTATTAAAAAGTGTGTTAAACATATTAAAATGCATCACTTTTAATGCTTTTTTGATTCATCATTAAAATGACTATTGCATTATTTATCAAAATAACCAAAATTATTTTTACTCCAAGACTTGAACATTTGTCTTAATGCAGAAGAGTGACTAAGATGTGACTAAGATTTAGTCAGATTTCAGCCTATTGTTTGACATCCAGCATCCTGACTCATGAGGCATACATATCATTAAACACTGGCTTACATGATAACAGAAGTAATTATAGAATCAGTGAAAGCCCAAAGGGCCTGTAGACATTACCGAGAAAACAACGAGAGCGTACATTTCTTAATAAAGAAAGCGCCATCCAGAGGGAACATGCAACACAACACCACACAACAAACATGCATTTGTATATAGTAAATATTTCATAATGTATTAACACTCAAGGAGCAGTGCTGCATTCGGTATGTGTTTTATATGCGTACCACGTCGTTGCGGCCAAAGAAGGTGTAGATGGCATAAAGGTAATAATCAAAGAGCTGAGAGATGCAGTGGATGACATCAAAGGCGATGGGGGTGAGAATATTCATCATCTGCATGTATTTCCCTGTGAAAAAGAAGCAGACCAGTAAAAACGTCAAAGCTAAAACGAAGGTATACGGCACATACAGTTCAAAGACTTTAAAACCTTTCAAGGGATTTGAGCCCAAAAAATTGCATGTAAGAGCTACAAAATTGCAGTCTAATATTTTGGCAAACGTCGCATGCAAAGCGTCTAACATCTAAGTGTGGCCAAACATATTAAACATGAGCTGCTTACAACAATTTAAACACAGGTTGTTTTCTTACACTTAATGATGCCGCAAAATCAACAAGAGAAGCAACAGTTGCTAAGGCAGAATGGTCAGTAGTGATTTGAGGCGGGGCTTAGCGAAGGGATGATTCGATTTAGTTCATTTAGACAAACAGTCTTGACGCCATCGTCTCGTCCACAACGTTAAACATTCACTGAAATGAACGTGTAGACATCAGAAGCCACACGCTCAGAATGCAGTTAATGACCGGAAGTTGAATCAGAACACAGATGGGTCTATGAATGCACCTGTCTCATAGTAATTCACTTATTAGCCTGTTAATTAGAGAGCAAACTGCGGTTCCCTGCTTGGGGTCAGCTTTATCATGCACCATCAGTCTTATGCAGGCGTAAGGTCAGAGGTCAATTACTCGCCGACCAGGCTAATCACGTTGAGGGTGGTGTTGGTAAGGATGAGGGCATTGGCTCTGTTCAGATTGTAGTCGGACCTCTTCCGGCTGCGAAAAGTCTCTCTGGACACACTGATTAAGAGACAGTGTGTGTACACACAGATCCAGGATCAGCATTGCTGTTTAATAACCCTCAAAACTGAAATGTCTCAGTCACACACTCTCCATTAATCTGTTGAGACTGAACTGAAGTCTGTCCTGTTGCAAAGTAGATATTTATCAACAATGTATTGCACATAAGCCCGTATAATGAAAAAACTAAAAAATGGATCATCATTATGATAGTAAAGGGAGGCCGGGGGTTGGCATAGATTTTCTGACCAGGTGGAATAAACATTAAAACAAAAATAAGCTCCTGCAACATTTAATACCTTTCTCTAAATGCATTTTGAAAGTATTAACATTTTACAGCATCCAATTATGAACCAAAACCGTACCCTGTGCCAACCAACCCCGGCCTCCCCTTCCCAGAAAACATGACAGAAATTACTAGCGGTCAACAACCAATTAAGATGCGCTAAACACCAACCACTTAAGGCACCGATTATGAGTAGGAGTCAAAACAATTTGCGTGTTTAAATAAGTTATTTTGTCCTTGTTGGCACGCAGAAACCTCATATCATTTGAAATATGCAAGTTAAATCCCTCAAAATCTGGCAGTCTCTAACAATTAAATGTCACAACATGTAACGCCCAGCTGATTTACTGCAGGGAGAAATGTCAGTCATCTTTGTAAGGAACAAATCGGCATTAATTATTAATTAGCATACACTGCTTAATCAGATCCCTAATCATTGTCTTCACTTACTGTATTTCTATCACACTTACACCCAGAGAGCAAAACCACAGCAATTACTTATTGTGAAAAATGCCAGTGTTTGCACACTTGGCAAACAAGCACATGATAAAATTCAGACGGGAACCGTCTTAACAGCCTACTTGAGACAGCTCTATTTGACTTTAAAAAACTGCGAATGGCTCTAAACAGGAGCCTTGTGCACTTAAAAGGCTCGTTTATCATAGAATAATTAAAGCCTTTTTTACTGATAAGAGGCTAATGATAATTTCTGTGTGTTCACTGTGCACTGTGTGAATGTAAACTACATGAGCTGCTTGAGTGGCAACAGGAAGTCCATAAATGGCATGCTGCCTTGGGTTAATGAACTAATGAACTACTGTAATTAATGAGCTGAGGGAGGGATGGGGGTCTAAGCTACTCTATTAGTCAAAGTCTGGAAAAAATTAACTTAAATGTCACGATTTCAAAAATACTACAGGCTTAAATAAATGGATAGGTTGGGACTAGATAATGAAGCAAAAACAGCCAACAAGAGCCTGGAATTGTTTAACATTTTTGGTCACCACATAATTCCGACTATATGCGTTATTTCACTTTATTATCACTATTTACAAACGTAAGACAAATATCAAAGGATGCACAGGTTTAAACTTGTGATTGTGAATTTACTGCATGCAGCACGCATGTCTGTGGCCGCTGCGTCAAATCTCAAACTGCGCCAAACCGCATTAGGCCGCATAAAAGTAACATTTATTGAGAACTCTTGGACAGGCTGGAGGTACTGACCTCTTCACTGGCACGTCTCCTGTTTGTTCATTCACATAGTCTTGCATCACTATCACTGTCATAATCCAGATACACGCTCTTCTCCAGCTCATCTGACTCATACTGCCCAGAGACAAGACAGGAAGAAGAACTGTGAGATAAGCGCAGGCTTGTTACACTTAACCCAAGGTTACACTAAACCTAATCCTGGGTTATCCTGTTTCATGTTTTACACGGTTCATAGTCATTAATCTCGAGTACACTTTACATTTTTTAGCCTTGGGTTAATAATAGTTTTTGCATATTTATGAGGTTAGTAAAATTAGCTGGATGAGCCCAGCTTGTGATGTACATATTTTCAAAATGTTACAGGCAGAACTCAAGAGCAGAGTAGATAACTGATGAATTAGACTAATTATAAATAAAAATCCAGACAATTAAATCGTTCGTCCTGTATTCGCTGAGGTTGAAAGCTTCAAAAGAAATGCATTTGATGTATCAGTTTCATAAAAACGTGCCGTGAATCCAATCAGAATAAATGTAACCTTTAAAAAAATCCTTCAGAATCAGTACATGTAAAGGTTATTAATGAAATCTCTGTTTCCGGTTGTCTCACATGGTCTCCGGTACCAAAATGTGTAATAATTACAATGCTGTTATCAGAATGTAATGCACCTTATTTTCTCAGGGTGAAAGCACTCCTAACCAAGGCTCTCGCTCCCCACAGTCCACATACAGTTTGCTTTCATTACAGAGATATCATCAGAAATGGCAGGGACATCAAAGCGTTAATAATGATGAGTTTACTCTCCATAAAAATCAGTGCCCTCTGTCATCGCTTATAAGCACAATCAGGCACCTAACGTTCCAAAACATTTATGCATAATCACATTTTTGCTCTATTTATTTTCTCATTTCATCAGTAACCTAGTTTTGCAAGCGCGGTTTATAGTCTGATATAAACATAAACGTAATTGATAATAAAAATTACCATTTGCTCAAGCATGATGGCAAACTGCATAACAACAACAAGAACAAAGCGTAGATTTCATATGGTCTAAAAACAAGTAATCACGCAAGAACTTTGGATGACAACTATAATCTGATCCAAACACACATTTTTACTCCTTTTACATGTGTAGTAAATATGTAATAAACGTGTAATAACATACAATGACATAAAATAACAAATTATACCCCATTAGATACCAGAACATCCTCTGTTTCTTCTTCCTTATTATCTATCTGCATCTCAAACGGGTTTCCACCCTGTAGGTACTGCTCAAAGAGAGAACCATCCACAGGCTCTGTAGATTCTGTCTCTCTGCTGGAAGATACTGATGGAGACCGTCTGTTTAATTCTGTTTAAAAACCCTTATGTCATTCCAAATCCATATGTTATACTTATTTATTATTATATTTATGTTTCATATGCTTTATGTATTATATATTTTAACTTTATATATATATATATATATTTATGCTTTCACAGCTCTGTCCATACAATGACAATGACTCACGTAATGGCCCAGCTTGTCAAGCTCCAGAAAGGACACAAGACATCAGAAAGGACAAACTATAAATAGTTCATGACTCATGTAAAATTGTACCTTTGTGTTCCCAAGAAAACAGCATGAGACTGAAATGAGGGCAAATAATACACAAACAGTAAGTAGTAAAATATTCTCAACATTCTGCTGTTCCTCAACATAACAGGTGCATCTTGGGTCACTTAAAAAAGAATCTGAAGAGGTATCATCAAGTGACCTAAAACTTCTTACAGCTAAACCGCTTTGCGAATCAGAGCAAGAAGCGGTTATGCAAATGAGGCTCATTAAAATGCACCACTGATTATGTCACTCAGTGATGCGTCTTTCAGAGCTCCGGGATTCTCGACGACACGAACCAATGAACCTCTTTCTTGAGAAAGCACCTGGATTTTCTGCACAAAAACAGCACAAGGTCCATCAAAGAACAGTTTATCGAGCGTACAAACCCTATTTAACATACAATAATTGAAAGCGAAGCATTTTGGTTTATTCGCTCGATACTCTGAGGTGAATTCACTCGCCTCCCAGGCGTAATTTGTTTTGAAAGGGATGAAATCTTGACTACACTGAGGGAATAACGGCTTACGTTGGAATACAATCAGTGATGAAGCTTGCTCTCATTTATAAAGTTGTCATGCCTTGAGATTTAAACTGCTTGTGAAAGTGGTCATTACAACGGGACAGCAATGGAGAAAGCACCTCCATTTGCTTAGACAAACAACCCACAGTGGACTTATCTCATTTCCAGCAATGACTCACATAAAGAACGCTCTGTAACCTCGCTAACCTCGCGAGAGCTGTTTGTAAACAGTCGTGTTTGTTATGGAAGGAAGCGTTATGTCGTGCTGATGCGCCGTTGGCCTGCAGCCATCTCGCGCTTGAATTCGAGAAGCAAGCAGGACAAAATTCCTCACACCTGTGGTCTTCATATGTAAATGTGAAAGCTTATAAAAACAGACAGTTGGTTCAGATTCGTCATGGTGATGAAATGTCACATGGCTGCACTTCACACGTGTCCTATCTGTTGAACTGTGAACTTACGCGAAGCTGGGCGATGCTGAAGTTGGACTTCATGGGTCACAGTTCCCATGTTTTCGTTTTCAAGGAACATTCGCAGCTCCTCCAGGCGAGTTCTGTGGGCGAGAGATCAAGAGAGGTTAGCTATCACCAACTAACAACCCTTGCCATTCAACTACTTAAAGATTAAACATATTGACACAAACAGTTCAAGAAAAAGACAAGGTCGGCTTGAGGATGAAGGGCTGGAGGTAGTCACGCTCTGGTTGGATCTGGTTGGCTCTGGGCCAGGCAAGGTCAATTTCAACAGTCTTGTACAAAATGTCAACATGGTGCTCATCATTACAATTCACAATGAACTTAAGGTGAACAGATGAACATAACAAAAAGTCCATTACTGATCTTGACAACTTTCTAAACCCTGTTTGAGGAACACACCAACAGTTCATGTATTCATCAGAAAAAAATTGGTAGGGGTTCTTTGGATTCAAATGAGGCACATTGCTATTCAGGAACACAGCATACTGGGCCGGGTGTTTGACATTTGAAAATATCTTCCAACCATGATATTTTTATATGCATGAAATTTACATATAAAGGAACAACGCACGTAGAATATCATATCTGTCCTCTAAGCCAGAGGGCACGATATATATTGCAATGGCGAAATGTGTTAATGGAGAAGCAATGACAGTGATGATTAGATTTCAGCAGACTGACAGATAATCGGTTTATGGGTGCCACTGAAAAGCTTGAATATACAACGCCCTCCCTCTTCTTAAGCTGAAAGCGTCTTTATGCTGCTGACAACAGCAGCGAGGATGAGCATTTTGGTTGGCCGGCCCTTCCTAATGCTGGCCACAGCACAGAAATTTGAATAACACGTTTTCCGACTTGAATATCTGACAGGTACTTAAACAGACGCTTGTTTTTTTGTTTACAAACCAGCATTCTAGATTTATTCCAGCACACCACTGAGTTAGGTGTAAAATCCACAGAGGTAATCAGTCATAATCAGTTTGGAACGGACGTTTGTCTTCGATATGCCCTGACTGGAGGTGTCGGTTTACATCTCCAGTGATGTGTCTGCGCGGTGGGTAATATAGATTTCATCATATTATGTTGGAACAGAATAACAGAAGAGAACATTGCACAAACAACAACCAGAGTTAAAAGCTGCAAATAAACGTCAATATTCAGAGTATAAACGGCCTGCGACTGAAGTCAACAAGCCCCATTAGCTGTTTATCTCACCTGTGATAGTTCTCAAAGTAGTTTACACTGTGTCTCTTAATGGACTCCTGCAATACCTCCGATTTGCTTCCACAGAACTCCTCTCCCACCTGAATTAACCTGTTTGATGAGAGACAAAATGGAGAAAAGAGACAAGAGAAGAAAAAATGAATAAACAGCTCAATGCGGGAAGGAAGAAAGTGGTTCACTCTCCTAATTAACCTTGAAAAAGTTCACATCACATGGTCCAACAAGAGCAGAAAATGGCGCCTCTATTCACACAGGCCAACGACCCTGATGAAGAATCAATACAGAAAGCTATGGTTTCACACACAAAATGGCCTTTTAATTGAGCCCTGTTAATGGGGATGACCACACCGCCCCTTCTTGTTGACGAACAATCCCATTGATGCCCCCTTGCCCCTTTTTGTTTGGGGGGGGTTTCTGATGAGACGGAAGGGAGAGGGGAATTCATACAGCCGGCCCCAGCAGGCCAATCCAATTAGCACTAATGAGGAAATGAGTCTCTACCTGCTGATAACATCTAGCACCACAATGAAGTTGTCGTACTTGAAGTTGGACATGTCTGTTCCCAGCAAATAGGTTTTCACTTTCAACTGGACATCCTGGGGGTACAGGTAAGGGGGCAAGAGGTGGTGGGGGGTTAGTCATTAAGCTAATGTGGAAACAAAGAAATAAACAAGCAAACAAGTGCGATCCCTACCTGCCAGATCCGGGTTAAACCATGTTTCAGCTTCTTTTTAACATAGCAGCGGCCCACGGTGGATTCATCAGAGCCCTCTGTGCTGGTCATCTACAAACAAATGCAAAGACAAATGCAGTGCAATTTAATCTAATATTAATCCATTTTGTATGGCATTTTTCATTAACAGCGACAGTTAATTGGTAATTGACAGATCAAGCATAACTCAAACCCAGATGAGCGAGCGCACTAACCACTAGATTTAAGTTAACACACATATTTTAAATAAAAAACAAAATGCATAAATAACTATCATATATAAAGCAAATATGCCTGTTTTTCCCCAAATAGCCTGACATTAAGATTTTTGGTGCACAAAACCACTGAATTTGATAACCGTCCCAAATGGCTGTTGTTGTTTAAACATCTATTGAAATTGGAGATGACATTCAAATCACCAGAAAGCAGATGAAAGCAGATTGTGTATGAAAAATGCAGCAAGCATTGAATGCTATCATCCACTGGCAGACGGCAGGAGAGACTGTCAGCATTACAAGCTTGATATTGAACGTCCAGAATGTGCTTCTTTGTATTGTTTGTTTTTGAGATATAATTGTTTATTTTAGATGGCTTACTAAAGCTATTTAGAAAAAAGCAGTGGGTGGTTTTCTGTTTATTGTCAATACTGTTACTTATACTGTTCTTTTTGTGGAACACACAAAATGTTTTTTTCTTTTGCTTCGATTTCATTGATTTAAACGAGTTGACACAATTTTCAACATTTTGTCAGAACTGAATTTCCCTGCATACAATCAATTTTGTAAATTGAACATGCATCCATAGCTACCTATAAGTGCACAGAAGCAGTATTTTTTTATATTCAGCATCATCCGTTTAAATCATTAATTTTAGTACTCGATACTAAATTCTAAAATAAAACACTTTTTTTACTTAATTGCATAAAGATGTTTTTTTATTGGAAATTCATTGAATGTTCTTATTTTTACTGCAGTAAAACAACGCAGGAGTTCTTGTTTTGTAACTCATTATGCTGTTGATTCTAACCTTTATAAGCTCCAGCATGAGTGCATGTGCTCTCCATGGCAACACCAAGTGTAAACAAATAAAAATGCATAAGGTGATGTTTTTCTAATCCAACACAGACTGAAAATAATTTGGACATCTTACAATCAGGCTGCTAACAAGCTCGTCCTGTAACGAAGCAGCTGTCGATTTTCATCAGAGCTGTTCATCCTGACATACTAAAATGAGCTTTAATCAAAGATGACACATCTCAAGAGTCATCAAAATTTACCACCCACATGACTCATGTATTCTGTCAGTAGCTGTATCCCTTATGTAATGTGATCAATCTACACTGACACAGGGACCTTGGAAAACTTTCCATCATTCCCTCATCCTCATGTCATTCCAAACCTATGACTTTTCTTCTGTGGAAGACAAATAGATATTTGAGAAATGTCTCAGTGGTTTTGTGTGCATACAATGGAAGTCAAAGGGTGCCACTGTTGCTTGGTTACCAACGTACCTCAAATTGTGTTTTTTCTGTTCCTCAGAGGCAACAGTCATAAAGGATAGAACTAATAAAAGGGTGAGCAAATGGTGAAAGAATTTTCATTTTTGGATGAACTACTTACTGAAAAATCTAAACAAGGAACTAATCACTTTTAGCGTAGAAACATTGAAAGTAAAGTATGCAGCTTTTCCATGCACATTCCATTTTATTACTATGTAACAGCAGTCATTGTTTTTTAAACAGATTTTCTCAAACTTCTTAAACTCTTAAAAAAGATTTAGACGTATTTACTAGTCTCACAGAGGTAGCATCATTTTACCAGCATTGTCCAGTACAGCAGCACTACACTGCTACTGCATGTTACAGCACAGTATAGCTATATACAGTATAGCGACGCTATTGCAAACAGGAACAAGTACACATAGACATTTTCTGTCTG